>ML850604.1:0-31811 GCA_009831015.1 Picea engelmannii
GGTCATCCCATACATCAGACAATAGCATAATCATGGAAAATTTTGTGACATATGGAAAATAATGAATTCATGAGATATTTTCCATGTCTAGAAGATAATACTTGAACCAGAGAAGATACATGACAGTAGATGAAAAGATGAGCTCAAGAGGAATTGCAAAAATACTTGTTTCTATTGTCATCGAGAAGAATGATCAGTAAATCATATGACTCTAAGAAAAGAAACATATTAACATGTGGAATCAACTAGTCATAGGAAGGCAAGTTGTGAGAGGTATAACAAGACAGGGGGGAGAAAAACCATCGAGAGGAGTTATACTGTCAAGGAGAGATTTTTGAATGATTATGTCATTGATGCCAACTTAGTGAATACATGACAAGCCATGAAGACTTGAAGGAATCTTAACATGAACACTTTTAATATACGTCAATGGATTACACCAAGAAGTACCAATGGACAAGAATCCATGGAAGAGAGGAAAAGAAGCATATACAAGGAGCCTCATATTCATCTACACAACATATTGAAAATAAGAAAGGGGGAGAGAAATCGTTAGGGGAAGGCACCCATTGCCATTGATGTCAAAGGGGGAGAGAAAGAATTAAAGCAAGAGAGAAAGATCAGAAGCATGAAGATAAGGGGATCAATGCTCACATGAGGAGCATGAGTGTTGCCATCAATGACAAAGGGGGATATTGTTGGAAAGTTGGTTTTCATTGATGTTAACCATAGAAGAAGCCCCGAAGAAATTTTGGAAGTCTGTAGAAATGATGGGTGTATTTGAATAAGTCTCCAAAGTGGTCCCCTTATGGTGTAGCTTTAAGAATGGCCCTCATGGGAAGACGATTTGAATAAGTGTACAAGAAACCCTGAGAATATGGTTAGGAATCCCTAAAGGTGCGATCTTGAATCCCGAAGTTGTTTGAGGAAAAGTGGGTGAAGGACATTGCAAATGGATGAAAAAATCTCATATATGGATGGTCCTCATCATGTCGTTTCCAATGGTAGGTGGTACACCACGTGGTTCCTCACGGTTGAGAAGTTATACCCTCTTAAAGATGAATCCCCGAAGTGTGGTTAAAAATCCCCTAAACAATTGCAACAAGAAGTTACAAGTCAACCCTAAAATTAATTAAAGGAGAAAAGTTGTTGCAAATAAGAAGTTATAGGTCAACCCAAATTCAAGAAAAAGTGGTACTAGAAAAAGTATAAATACCCATCAAAGTGTCTCTCATTATAACCAAGCAAGTTTCATAAATCAAGTATGTGATATCTTGGTGAAACTAAAGTAGTGAAGAAGTGTGAAGAAAGGAAGTCACAAAGCCACAAATGTGAGAAGGTTTTCTGGTAACCCTAATTGAGAAGACCCCTGCGGGTCAGGTATAGGGCATCTTGCAAGGCCCCCACAGGTTGCACAATACTCATCATGTGAGGCCCCACTAGTTTCCTAGTTCGTTCCAACGAGGATGAAGAGAAGTTTGAATATGATGCTATCTTCTTAATGCTGAAGCTGAGGAAGGTTTGATGACCTAAGATCTTGTGCACCATATTCTTTACATGATAAAAGGTACAGTTCTCTATATGTTTTGATGTTCATGCTTAAGGCATGTCATAGATATTTTGGTATATGCTTGAGGCATATTTAGAAGGTTATGACATATGCTTTGAGGCATACCTTGGAGGGTTTGACACATGTTTGATGCATATTTTGGCACATGCTTGAGGCATGGATTGAATGTTCTTGGCACATGGTTAATGCGTATCTTGATGGTTATGGTACATGGTTTGAGGCATATCATAGATTCTTTGGCACATGTTTGATACATGTTTTGGTACATGTTTGAGGCCTGTATATTGCATATATTGACACATGGTTTGATGATTATCATGGTGATATTTAGCATATGGTGTGAGGGATGATATTGTTGATTTTGGAATAAGATTTATGTGGTTGAACCAGTTTTGATGATGGTGATGTATCAATTTCAGTGACAGTTACAATGACATGTTGTGTCTCTTATTTATATTTCTGGGAGGTTGGGTGGCGCACAGGAAGATCAATGTCTTCAGATAATAGGTTGGTGCTTGTAGGGGAGTTGCAAATTCCTTTGAGTTGGTGCTCATAAAACTAGGGGGTTGGAGCCTCCTTCCAGTTGGAGCTGGTGAATCTAGGGAGTTGGAGCTTCCTTCAAGTTGGAGCCTATAAATAGGGTGTTGGAACCTCCTTCTAGTTGGAGATAGAGAACTTAGGGAGTTGTAGCTTCCACCGGGTTGGTGCCTGTAAATAGGGGATTGGTGCCTCCTTCCAGTTGGTACTAGAGAAGTTTGGAAGTTGGTGCTTCCCATGGATGTAATATTCAAGATAAATATTAAAAAGCGTTATGTGGTTTTCTCCCATTTGGGTTTCCACGTAAAACTCTTTTGTACTGTGTCTCTATATGTTGATGATATCTTGAATGCAATCATAAGTGATAATTGTTGATAACTTAATGTTTACATGTTATGGTTGAAAATGGTAAAAAGTGTTCAATACTGATTGTCCCCCCCTCTCAGTATTGGTGAATATTCCAACATAAGCTATCAAAATTTCACCACGGTATGATACCAACAAGATTGTAAAACATACCAGAGTGTCAAGTTGACATCAAGACTACAACATATTGATTTGAATGATGGAAAAAATTAGTGATAATGCATATTTATCAAGGGAGTTTTACCAAAGACCATTTTTGGCTATATTGTGGAGGAGCCACATGTGTGTGTAAGAAATTTGGAGTTCCAATCTTGAGCATTATCCAAAAAAATTCTTGTTTATATTTATCATACATTTAAATGAATAGTGAATGTGAAGTTAATTGGTATTCCTATTTCTAAAGGGAAGGGAAATATATAGCATAATTTGACATATGTATTTATTGACATCATGTCTATCATGTGTATATTCCTCTTACATTTAAACACTACATGCTCTACTATTTTAACATGTTTTCTAACATCTTAAGAAAATCCATTTGGGGAATGATCTTTCTCTTATTTATTTATTTACACTTTTATTTTATTTTTGAGCTATAGCTTCTTTCCTAGTAAATATTACTTTCTAATCGACTCTATGATTTATGATGGTTTCTCAACAACTCTAACCACTTGAAAATGTAATACTATTTTTATAGGTTCCATGTCGCAAGTTATAGTTACAATTGTTTTTGTGTTGATCTCAAAGACATAAAATGGTCAAATAACCAAAATGAGAGAAATATTGTATGTTATAAGTGTTTCCTTTGATCTTATGATCCTACAACTAAATACAAAGATAACTGAAGTTTCTAGTGTAATAAAACAACTTTGGAAATCCAAATCCCTTTTATTAGTTCTCTACTCATTGGCCTCTTACTTTAATCTACATTTATGAGAAATGTCAATTTGGTTATGTGTTCAATAACACAACTTAATTGATTCCCTTCTCTCCAAAATTGAATTCCTATTGATGGTTTGGTCAAGATTCTTTATTTATTGTTATTTTTGAAAGGCCCATATTTACTTCAACAACAAAAAAAAAGTTCATATATTTTAATCCTTCAAAGAGGAATATATTATATGTAGATATTTCGATGTCATTTTTTGCATTAAGTTAGACTATTAGTGTTGTTTGAACAACTTATTAGAGGAGATAGATGGAAATATGGTATATGAACTATGTTATAGCGATGGGGTTGTATGGGATTAGGGGAAATTTTGGGATGTTAGAATAGTATGTCATTTTTCATGTTAAAGTTAATATGATTTCCTTTTACATAGAGATAGAGAAATATTACTATTGCTTCATAATTGCAGAAGATTAGACTTGCGTAATTTAATAATCACTGCCATGGAGAATATACCAAAAAATCATAAATCTGAAGCATATATAGTAGGAAAAAAATTGCAAGGGAAAGAAATGGAAACCGAGTCTAATGAAAGAATAATTTTGGGATGCCTCTAAATATGGAAAAAATAATGAGAAGCCTAAAAGTAGAACTTTAGAGTTGTAGTACATATGATGAGAAGATAATAAAAGCTCAAGATGAACAAAATGAAGTAAATATTTCCATACTATAGAATTTCATTGAAATTCAGAAACAAATGAATCAAGGATAGATTTCAAGCAACGTTGGTAAGAGTCCTTCGAGGAAAAGGTCCCATAGTACTAAGGATAAAATCTCCAACGATGGGACATACACACCACCTGAATCATCAAACAAAAATACAACTACTTTTAGAGATTCAATCAACAACAATTCAAAGTCATCTTCTCATAGGAAGAGGAAGAAGAGGTATTGTAGAGATTATTTGTAGGGAGAATTTAAAAAGGTGAAACCACCTACCTTTGATGGTGAGGTTAAATTTGGTGAAGAAGTTGAAGGATGACTTCTTGATACAAAGAAACAATTTCAAGTTCATGACTATTCTGGGAATATGAAGGCTAGAATGGTGATATTTAATTTGAATGGAAGAGCATCCATTTGGTGGGAAAATCTCAAGTAGGTAAAGAAAACCAGTGAGAGAAAAATCACTTGGAAGTAATTTAAGAAACACTTTCAGTAGAAATGCCTTTCAGAAAGGTACTATGACAACAAACTCAAAGAAATTCATGATATGAAGTTGGGGTAGATGACTATGGATGATTATACCAATACATTTTTGGATTTGCTAATGTATGCCCCATATATCAAGGATGAAAAGGTAAACATTTAGTGATTCCCAAGTGGATTGCCTTAATATTACAAATATGAGATTGAATTTGATGAGATAAAATATTTTGATGAGACGATCAAGAAGGACAAAATGTGTCATGAACAAAGAAATAATAAATCAAGAGGAAGGCATGGAAGAAAAAGTGAAAAAATAAATATGAACAAAGGAAGAAATGTGATGTCCTAGTTTCAACCCTTTGGGATGATTTGAACTTAATTTTGTATATGTTAAATTTTTTAATTGCTACACCTTATTCACACTATTAGGTAGGCATTCCATGGTGATTCTAAATACTTGTAAACACTGACATTTGAAATGAATTAAATAGCAAGTTTGAATGACAATGAACACATAGAGGGGCTATGATACCACACAAGGGTAAAAGTAAGGGGATCCAAGGGAATGTGTGTATTCCTAGCTACCAATAATTCCTATGTCTACTTTTCCTACCAACCTTTTCATTACCCTAACCCTTCACTCTTTTATAATATTGATGTTGAGCCTAACCTATAGTCTAATGTGAGATAGGAGAAGTGGAACTAACCATCTCGTAAATCTAGGAAACCACCTCTTACATTATGGGAACATTTTCCCGTTTATTATTGGAACTAAACAAGTTAGATTGTGACTCTCTTTCCACCTTTCACTCGTGTCAATAGAGGAAGTTCAAATAGGAAGAAAATAGGTTCTTTTTGAAATCTTGAGAGAGGAGAAAAAAAGAGTTTTACCTTGGAAAAGGGGAGTTGCAATACTATGGGACTGGATAAACCATAAAATAAAGTCATAAGAACCTAGTAGAGAATATGAGAAAGAATATGAATCCATAGAGAGAAATAGAAAAGGACTTATGCATAGTGATAGAAACCAGACTAACTAGAGAGACACCCTTATAATCCCCGAAGAACATTGATCATAAGATGCCCAAGAACCAAAATAAATTTTGACAGAGTTAAATTTGAAATACAAAATAGTTTGGACATTCTATGTACACATTAAAGAGGATGGAAGGGAAGAGATTATGAGGGACTATGCGTAGAGAAGGAAGTATCCTCCTTGTGTTGTGGGTGATAGGTATTGTGAGTGCTAAAAATTGGTCTAATTAAAGAATTCAATAATGGATTTTTTGGTTGATATTTTATTGATTTTTGGGATGGGGGGACTTACTTGAGAGTTTTGCATTGTCTTCTTTACCCCGATGGTCTCATATCTTGGCTAGGGCATGGTATACACAAAGGAATACTTGCGGTTGGGTGGAAAATTTCTTTGTTTCAGTTAGTGGCTTTATATTCAACTTTTGAAAAAGATAAGTTAATCTTCATTGACTAGAAATTTATTATCATGTTATGAGCATAATCCTACGTTGTCTATGGTTGAATTCATAGTACATTTTCTATATGATTGATGAATAAGTGGGATCCTTTTTGTAATAAATCATAATACAATATATATGTGAGAGTACATAAGAAAATAAAACTCATATGAACTAACTGTTTCGAAAAACAATTGTACTAAGTTAGGAGTTTTCTGAATATAATCTGGCTAAAACCTTATATGGATATCTCCTACATGTATTGTTAATATAGTATGTGAGTTTTCCAACAAGAATGATAATAATAGCACACCACACCTATATGTGGAAACCACTATAGGATGTGTTGGCTCAGTCATGTCCCTGATCTTATAGAGTGCCAATGATATGGTGAGTATCTACCCATGGTAAATTCATAATACAAAGTTGACAGTAATAATTTTGTGGACCTCTAGTAATTGAGTTGAATTTATGTTACCTAATATCAAAACTAATTATTCATTGAGAGATTATCATTGAGGCATTGTAATATTTCCCTAAGAGTTTATTGTTGCCTAAAGTTTTTTTTAGGAATGACTCTTTATCTATGTTTAATTTCAATTTTTTGGTGGATTAACACAATTAGATCCATATTGTTGTGCATAAATTAGGGTTTCACAATAACTATATAGTCAAAATTCTATAAAGATAGTTCAATCAATCATTACTCATTTTAATCATAGTAAAGTATCCTTGTGGATTGAAAGTATTTCTACTTAACAAAGTGATGTATGAGGGGGCTGGTTACAAACTTTAGTTGGAAAACATTTAGTTCTTTTTCCTTCAAAAATAACCACGCATAGGCTTTTCTTACTTTAAAAGGTCGATTCCTGTTGATAATGGTTCCAAATATTCCAAAGTTCATTGTAAAGAACGTGGTAAGGTTATAGCCTCAAATTCAATGAAGAAATACTATTTCATTTGCCTATGCATGTTAAAATTCTAGCTTGTTCATTCATTCTTACACATAGAATAATAACCTGCATCTCCATCATTATTCCACATAGAATAATAAAAATGATGCCCTAAAGTATTTGGGACAAATTTGCATTGAAAAATAGATCATTTCCTTAGACTACACATCTCTCTCAGATCCCTTACTCTAATGTTAACTAATGAAAGTAAGGTTGTTCATCTCATTGATGTTATCATCAAATTGTCATCTGAACATTATCATCAAATTGTCATCTGAACATCTATCTCTTTGGGAATTTCTATATAATGAAATTTTAACCAACTTGTTAAATACATTGACCAACTCTTCCAAAACACCTGCCATAACCCACTCAGTATATCCATGCAACGTATGCTAAATTATTTTAGATAATGCATCCTAGGCTGGGTCTAAATTTCGATCACTTGTTTCATTGGGCATAGGCTTTAGGAAGCATGGAGTTTCTAGTGGTAGGGTAGGAGCATACAAAGAAACAAATCATGGTTAACTAAATTGGACTCGCACTTTCTAACATGTTGGAGATAATTCCACTTGCTTCATTTGAAAGAGCCAGGTGCTATAAATGGAGAAGATATTGAATTCAATAATGGAAATGCTACCATAGGGCCATTATGAGTGTATATAATAAGCTTCAATTTTACACCAAAAGGATGAACGAGAACCGGTTGAATGCTTTGGATTTTCTTTTAATAGACAAAGTCGGATTACATTGACAATAAGAAAATATCCAATCATGGCTCTCATGTGGCACAATTTTTTTGTATATCTGATGCAATATTAATTGAAGTATGTGCATGTTGTTATTTTGTACTATAGTGAGAGTAGACTCATGTTTTTCTCCTTGGTAAGTATGAATTTAAGATAAAATGTATAAGCAATTCTTGTCCTCTCAATAAACTGTTAACACATACACATTACCAGATAGTTGTAGTAGCAACATTAGCCCGTTGCTTGAATTTCATAAAGTCATTGGGTCATCTACTAAACTTGTTTGGAAATTATCCATGAGAAAGCGTTTGATCCTTTATATGTGTTATGGTATTTTAAAGGTTTCTTATTACCCTTTATCAAATTGTTTCTTCTTTTCAAAGATACTAAATTACTTAATTTTTACATACTTATAATTGCGCAATGCTTATTGAATTATTTTTCTAAGTAAAATGATGTAAATAAATTAATCAAAACATGTAAGGAGTATTATTGTTTTTAAGGTACATTGCAAGAAAGGATTTGAGATTCAACAATATAAAAAACAGTTAAGGAGTTTCCAACAAAGTTACCCATCACAAAGTAGTTTCCAACAAAGTTACCCAACACAATGTGGAAATAAAACAACTAAATCAATGGGAAAGAGACCAATTGTGCCTCTGAAAGGGCCTCCAAAATGTTGGGATGTGGAGAATATCATCTACTTCGGAATTTTCCCCATATATAGTAGAACACTAGGATTGTTCACAACATTCAAGAAGCTACAACAATAAATGATGAAGCAATGACTATTCCTAGAATCTATGTTAACTTGGTGGATCGACAAGTAGATAATGAATTATCAATGGTGGAGGTTGAAGGTAAGATTTCCAAACAATATGTTTCTATTTTGACTGATCTAAGATCTATTCACAACTACATTCCACCTAAAGTTGTTGAATCATATGTTCTCCATAAGTGCAAGCATAATAAACCATGGTTAGTGCAATTGGACATAAGAACTAAGAGAACGGTAAGTGAATTGTTGGAGACATGTTCACTTGAAATGAATGGACTTTCCACATGGGAAAATTTGAACATCTTGCCAATTGGTTCATATGATGTCTTGATTGGTATGGACTGGTTGGAAGCACATAAGGTAAAAATAGATTTATATAAAAAAATAAATTGATTGTATAGATTAGGATGGAAATCCAAGAACAATAGAAGGTATTCCAAAAACAATTTCTATAAGACAAATTTCAGCCTTAAAGTTGAAAAAAATGATGTCGGTTGTATGCAATTCATGCGTTGGAATCAATAGAAGCAAAGGACCAAAGTTGAAAGATTATCCAATACTATAAGATTTCAAATATGTATTTCCATATGAGATACTTGGTCTACATCCTAAGAGGGATATTTACTTCCATGTTGATCTTGTGCCTAGATTTGCACCCATATCCAAAGTACCTTATAAAATGAGTATCATAAATTAATGGAACTGAAAATGAAATTTCAAGAATTGTTAGAGAAGGGATACATCAAGCCAAGTGTGTCTCCTTAGGGAGTACTCATTTTTTTCATGAAGAAGAAGTAGGGACCTTTAGATTGTGCATAGACTATATATATTTGAACAAGGTCACAATGAAGAAAAAATACCCATTGCCTAACATTGATGACTTATTTGATCAAGTAATAGGGGAAAAGGTGTTTTAAAAAATTGACTTGAGATTAGGATATCATCAAGTTAGAATCAAACATGAGGAAATTCATAAGATAGTTTTCGAGACAAGGTATGGTCATTATGAGTTTGTGGTAGTACCATTTGGACTTAACAATGCATTGGCCACATTCATGTGTCTTATGAACATTGTCTTTAGTAAGTATTTGGATAAGTTTATACTTGTTTTTATTGATGACATGCTTAAATATTCAAAATTTGAGGAAGAACATGAGGACCATCTAAGAATGGTGTTACAAGTATTTAGAGAACATCAATTGTACACAAATTCTAGTAAGTGTGACTTTTATCAAAATCAAGTCCATTATTAGGGTCACGTCATTTTAGAAGAAGGAATAACGGTTGATCCAAAAAAATATTAAGGATATAATGAATTGGCCTAGTCCTAAAAATGTGGTAGATGTGATATCTTTTATGGGCCTTTCAAGTTACTATCAAAGGTTCATTAAGGGATTCTCCAAACATTGTTACCCAATAAATTCATCAAAAAAGAAAGCAGTAAAGTTTGTATGGTCTCAAAAATGCGAGGAGAGTTATTACCAGTTGAATGATCTTCTTACCAGTGCTCTAATTCTGAAAATAACAGACCCAAAAAAGGATATTTTAGTGTTCACATATGCATGTGGTGAAGGAATTGGTGGGGTTCTTATGCAAGACAACCATCTGGTATGCTATGAATCCAAAAAGCTAAAAGATCAAGAGAATAACAATGTTACACATGATGTAGAACTTGTTTCTATAATCCATGCATTGAAGATGTGGCACCAATACTTGATGGTAAGGAATTTTGTGTCAATTATTGATCACAATGGGTTGAAGAATAATGTTTTGATTAGCCTCACTTGAATGCCAAACAAGCTAGGTGGTTGGATTTCCTCATTGAATGTGATTTTGAGATAAGGCACATAAAATGGAAAGGAAACAAAGTAGAAAATGCACTTAGCATAAGCATGCAAGTGATACACATGAAAACCATTAGTACTTGTGAATCTAAACTAAAATCTAGAGTGAAATAATCCATTGTTACTAATGAACACTTCATCCAAGTAAGAAATGGTTTGCAACAAGAACAACCTGAAAAGAAAAAAAATATGAATTCTATCAGATGGATTGTTGATTTACAAAGATAGCATTCCTAACTGAGTAGAAGTAAAAGTACTCATCATGGATGAAATTCATAAGAAACCATACTCAAGACACCTAGGATACCAAAATATTATTTCTTTAGCAAGGAAACAATGTTTTTGGCATGGGAAAAAGATAGTGCGAAGTACGTTACAAGATGCATTAAATACCAAGAGGTTAAAGATGAACACCAACATCCAATAGGTCTATTGCAACCTTTGCCAATTCTTGAGTGGAAATGGGAGGTGATAATAATGGATTTTATCATAGAACTTCCTAAGACAGTGAAACAACATGATGTTATCATGGTTGTGGTTGAAAACTAAGCAACGCTGCTCACTTTTTTCCCATAAAATCCATAAATACCATAGTCATTATTGCAAAAATATTCATGAGGGAAATTTTCAGATTCCATAGGATGCCTACCACAATTATATTAGAGAGTAGTAATTCAAATTAGAGAGAAATAAAATATACATACCAAAAGGAAATTCGAAGATGGAATTAGCAAAAGGGAGAATTGTTTGTTTCCCATGCAAGAAAGAAATGAGAAACTTGTAAAGAATACAAGAAAAAAGATGAAGCCATAGATAGAAGAAGGAAGGGAATAATGTGCATCAATAGAGACTAGAATGAGTAGAGAGACACCCTTAGATTCCTTGAATAAAGTTGATCATAAAATGCCTAAGAACCAAGACAAATTTTGTTGGAGTTAAATATGAAGTAGATAGATGTTTGGAATTTCCATGCACACACTAAAGAGCATTGTAGAGATGAACCTATGAGGGAATGTTGAACAGAGAAGGGAGTATGCTCCTGGTATATATTTTGTGGGGCAAGTATTGTGAGTGCCAAAATATTGTTTAATTGAAATATTGATTAAAGAACTCAACAATGAGTTTCTTGGTTGAGCTTTTATGATTTTTGGGATGAGGGGACTAACCTAAGAGTCCTACATTTGTCTTATTAGCTTTGTTGGACTCATATCCTAACTAAGGGGTGACATCCACAAAGGACTTCTTTCAATTGGGTGGAAATTTGCTCACGCTCAATTAGTTGCTTGACATTCACCTTTTAGAAAGATAAGTACCTTTTATTGCTCTAAAATTTATTATCATGTTATGAGTATAATTCTAGGTTTCTTATGGTTGAACACATTTTATTTTTCTGTAGGATTAATAAACAAATTAACTATCTGAAAACTACTCTACTTCCAATCTATAGGAAAAACATGGGCCAAACATGTATTTAAATTTCTACATTTGTGGGAAAATTTCTAAATATATATTATTTTATTTTGCCATGCATATCCTATGTGGTTCGTGGCATTGATCAAATGGATAGTGCTCTACCTAAAATTCTAATTTATACACCCCTTCAACCTATTTATTTATTATTGGAATTGGTGGCTACAACCACGGGAAATTACAACATCCTCATTCTTTATGTAAGCTACTTCTATCAAATAAAATGACACTCATTTTCCTAATAGTCCCAACAACCTCCATCTGCATCACAGATTCCTTTGGCATTTTTTGTGTGATTATGTATTGTGAATTTTATCGTGCTTTTTAGATGCTAAATTTTAGAGATTCGAGCTCTATGTGCTATGGTTGGAAACTTTTATTATTCACTCACAAACTAATCTAAAGATTGGTCCATCAAATTACTTTTGTCTCTTCAACTTGAAAAAGATATAGATATCCAAAATAGATTATGAACATAAGGATTGATATCAAGGCAATAATTGAAAATGAAATGGCCATCTCAATCTTGTTTATTGAAGATCATAAGGTATTTGGTGCTCCACTTATAGTTTAGGAGAATGTGACTGTTGCATTGAGGATGAGCAAGGGATCTATATGAAGATCAATATTCTAACTAATTTCGTGTATTTATTTCCATCAAAACACTTCGAGTACATGACGATATATTTCTTGCAACTTTTCTCTGACAACTACAAGTCACAAGGAAGATGAAGATCAATTCCTTCAATAATGTCCTCATATCCTTGGGCATCATTTTCCTTGTAGTATAAATGCTTGACTCTCAAGACTTTGTCTTAAATTTTCAAACATTTTATGTGTGAATTGTCAAAATTTGACGACAATATGATACCAACAAGGCTATAAAACATACCATACATTCAACCCAACATTAAGACTAGACTATCTGAATTTAAATGGTGGAAAAATGGGCGATAATGGGTATTTATCGAGGGATCTTTACCAAAGACGCAAATTTTCTCAATTGGTGGAGGATTCGTATATATGTGTAAGAAATTTAGAATTCCTGTTATGAGGAAAATCTCTCTATGGCTAGGGGAAAACCACAACAGACGGAAATGACTGCAGAAATCAACTCTACTCTCATGTATGCTATATAAACAAATATTCTAGGAAGACAAGATAAAGGGCCTGCCTCGTCTAGAAGTTCGATGAAGTCCACTGTTTAGCACTTGACCCAAAGAAATATACCTCCAATTAGTCCTCAACAACCAAGCAAAGCAAGCATATGGTGACAATATATGATGTTAGCACATTCAATATCATAATCCATTAACATTCATAACAAATACGTCCATGGAATAATAATTCAAATATTTGCAAGATATCAATTGGACGAGAAAATAGTATTTATATTAAGATATGATCAACATAAGTGAATAAGTTACAGACTTTCGTGTCGGCACGATTCTAAACCTAGAAACTAAGTTCCTTCTAGCTGGGCCTCCACCAAAGGCAAGCTCATGTAAGAGAGACAATGTAGTTCTCACTCAATAAGGGAAAAGCTTGGGGGTTGAACGTTGTGTTCAGAATTAAATAATAAAGGGATGCAGACTCAATGTGAAGTGGATAATTCCCTTAGAGTAACTTTTCTCTTAAAGTTGAATTCTTTCTCCTCTTGTCCATAGCTCGGAATTGGCCCATTTATAGCCTTCAAGTGGAACTGAAGGGCCGAGTCGAAACGTTTCTAGTATATGGAAGGCCAAGGATCATTGATCTCCTGTTGTGACATGGAAACCCGACACTATTTTTCAATTTTGGGCACATTTCCCGATGTACACAGGCTGTAGTGGTGCAACCTACGTATACACATGTTGTATAGTAGGAAATGTGCGTATATGTGGAAAAATTGTATTTTTAGCTCTGGGATTTGCAAATGGGGATTAAAAGTCTGCACGGTGAAATGGAAAAAGGCCTTTTGTGCAAGATTGCATGGGGTGAGGAAAATCTTGCTATAACAATTCCAACCTTGAGCATGCTCCCAAAAAAAGTCTTGTTTATATTGTCATACATTTAAATAAATAGTGAACATGAAGTTAAATGGTATTCCTATTTCTAAAGGGAAGGGAATGATGCAAAGCATAATTTGGCATATGTATTTATTGATATTTTGTCTCTAATGTGTATGTCCCTCTTACATTTGAACACTACATTGTAACATTCCCAACTGAGTCCATGCAGAGTCACGTTACTACCAATATCTGCTATGTACATATTAAACTTTTCAAATTTCTTTAAACTTGGCTTATTAATTCTCTGATACCATGATTAATTGTGCCCAAACACAGATCAAATACCCATATGAAATATTTCCTTCAAATGACACAATATGCAAGCACAACAACATGGAATACCATGCATAATGACATAACATGAATAATTATTCATGAATAATATTATTAAACTTAACCATAGTAATTAAACACATGAACACACATTATAACAGTAATAGAAAATACATATAAGCATAACGCTTATATTTATGAAATCACTAACTGATTTTAGATCTTAGACATTCCACCCAGCCATAGACACTATTGTTCTAGCTCTCTCAACATTAGGTCACCCTTGAGCCAAGGTTATGACTCCACTAGAGAAAATGCAGTCTCTCTAGGCCAACTAAGGTATCATAGTTAGCATTGGGTTTAAACTAGGCCAAGGTACCAAACTCCAATAACAACTACAACCAACAAGCTCTCATTCCCCTCATTTTGCACAACCCAAGGAAGTGTAACCCGTTCTCTGCACTGCAGTCCCTCAGGTTGACCCACTTCCTTTGTAGGGATCCATCACAGGCTGGACAAGAAGTATCAGAGTTATGGTTCTTGGAGCTCCAACTGCTCTCATGGGGTCTCCAAGTACCTTCCAAGCCTCACACCAAGGGAAACCTATCTTGGACAATTCTCCCTCCATGGCTCTAGTCTTCCCCAATGAAACCCAAGGAGAATTGTTCCTAGCAATCACACGAGATTCACCTAGAATCCTCAAGATATTCAAGTCACAGGGTCTTAGTGGCTCTCCCTAGATCACACCCCTAACTTACCAAGGAAATAATGGTAATTATGATCCCTTTTCCATTGAAAACAAATCTTTTATATGCATGGATCTTTTTTGACAAGTGGCATTCATGTAGCCACCTTCCCACCACTTGGGAACTTGTCCAACTCCTTAGGAACTTTAGGATATAGTCATGAAATAAGACTTAGGATTAATTTAATATATTTGGCTTAGCCCCCCTTGCTTAGCCCCTTTCCTTAAGCCCTTATCCCCATTTCCCTCTCATGGAGTCCTATCCCCCCATACTCTTTGTTTGACTTGATCTGCAATCGTGATGTGTGTGTGTGTGTGTGTGTGTGTGTGTGTGATTACAATGTACAATGCTAGGCTCGTTGACCTTTCAACATATAGGCTATTCAGCCTAATGTCACACAAACACTTCAACCCAAAACATACTGGCTCACCAGCCTAAATTATCATATGTACACATACACATACACATACAATTGGGGATCCAAAACTGGGGCATTACAACATGCTCTTCTCTTTAAGCATGTTTGATAAAATCCTAATAAAATCCCTTTAGGGCATGCTCTTTCTCTTATTTCTTGTTTCACCCTTTTCCTTTAGTTGAAGGAAATTGATCTGAGCCATAACTTCTATCCTAGTAAAAATTACTTTGTGAGCAAATCTATGATTTATGATGGTTTCTCAGCGACTCTGACCAGTCTAAAATGCAATACTACTTTTATAGGTGCCATATCATAGACTATAGTTTTAATTGTTTTTTTGTTGACCTCAAAGACATAAAATGGTCAAATAACATATATAGGAGCAATATTATATGTAATAAGTGTGTCCTCTTCTCTTATGATCCTACAACTGAATATGAAACTAAGTGTTATTTCTAGTGTAATAAAATGGGTTTGGAAATCCAAATCCATTTTATTAGTTCTTTACTCATTGGCCTCTTACTTTAATTTGCATTTCTGAGAGATGTCAATGCGGTTCTATGTTCAACAACATAGCCTAATTGATTCCTTCTCTCCAAAATTGAATTCCTATTAATGACTAGCTTAAGATGCTCAATATTTACAAATTCCCGTGTTTACTTAAAAAAAAAAAAACTAATCAATATTTCCAAAATTGAATTCCTATTAATGACTAGCTTAAGATGCTCAATATTTACAAATTCCCATGTTTACTTAAAAAAAAAAAAAAAACTAATTAATCTTTCAAAATAGAATGTATATGACTGTGTCATATTTTGCATTAAGTTAGACTATTAGTATTGTTTTAGCTATTAGTATTGTTTTAGCAGCTTATTGTAGGAGGTACATGATAGTCCTTCATTGCAATTTGGAGTTTGCTCCTGAACTATGATTACTATTTAATATTCTATGGGATATGGGATTAAGACATGATTCTCCCTTTGTCCTTAATATTCCCACACCTCCTTAATATTCCCACACCTAAACAAGTTGGTTCATTGGCCAATTGGTATGATTAGCTATTTTGTGCCCTTAGCACATGGAAGAAGTCTATTGACTCAAACCTCCTTGTTTCCTTTTGAGCTAGAACGAGCCTTGCCAAGGTGTAGTCCTTTAGGGTTGAATTTTTTTGCATATGCTTGATGATGATTGTTGAGTTTCTTTGTAATGACCTCTCCGTTACGACAACAATAGTGATGCACAATAGGTAAAAAAAAAAATTCATTAGGAAATTAAAAATTCACAACATAAATTAATAGCATTAAGCGACACATCATCAAAGTCAATAACGACACAAATCCAACACATTGACATAAATAACAATGACACATGATCACACATAAACATAAATAGGGATGTGGTTCAATACATCACAATCAACTGAAGCCAAAATATAAATAATGATCAACCATGTCACTGAATATGAATTACTACCCGCCCAACCTATCCTGCATGGTTAGGACCTCCAGGACACATAAGCAATGCTCAAGCCCAGAATTCATCCGATTGATTTTGACCACTTAAGGTCTCAGGGCTGACGACTATTCTAAGGAACAAGGAGGTATCTAAATCCCTTTAATCAATCACAACTCATAACTCTAGACTAGCTTATCAGTCATGTATCAACATTATTTTAATGGTGCATGAGAAATCTAATTACTTAATCATTCATACATCATCATTATTTCCTAGCGCAAAGAAATCTAATTACTTAATCATTCATACTTCAACATTATTCCATGGCGCAAAGAGATCTAATTACTTAATCATTCATACATCAACATTATTCCATGGCGCAAAGAGATCTAATTACTTAATCATTCATACATCAACATTATTCCATGGCGCAAAGAGATATAATTACTTAATCATTCATACATCAACATTATTCCATGGCGCAAAGATATCTAATTACTTAATCATTCATACATCAACATTATTCCATGACACAAAGAAATCTAATTATTTAATCATTTACACATCAATATTATTCCATGGCGCAGAGAAATCTAATTACTTCATCATTTATATATCAACATTATTCTACAGCACAAAGAAATCTAATTACTAAAACAATCTTACATCAACATAATTAATGACACAAGATTAATTAATAAAATATATACAAAGAAATCAATTGTCAATTCATACCTCTTTAGATCCCATGAAAAGATGAAGATTTCTTAGTAATTCATAAAGTTCATAAAGGGTCAAGTTAAACTATATATTCAATGGGATCCATAGGAAGTTCAATCTGCTTAGCCATGCATAAAGGAATTAAAACTATTTTAAATACCCCTTTTTAAAACTATAAAAGATCAAGCCATTAAATGATTCATATTACTTTCGAACTTATCTAAAGGAACTAAGTAAATCCCAACAAATTCTATCAACCACAAGGCTTCCCACACCTACCTACCTATCCCATTAAGAATTAAGGAAACTGAAGTCTTATTAAAATAATAATAAAAGAAAGCTCAATAGTCTGCACTGAAGTGGACTAGACTTGATTTCTAAGGAGGGTAAGAGAATTATAATTGTTTAAGACATAAATACAACAAAACCTAGACTTTATAAGCCACTGAAGTAACCATAGGTAAGAGGTAAGGATAATAATCGTTTTCATATAATTTTAAGGATGGAAATTTATATTAAAATGTAGAAACATAGGCTAATCTTACTAGTCCTTAATATGCAAAATGTAAAATGTTTGACGATATTTTGGTTCAAATTTCTAAGAATTTTATAAAGTTTCTATAAATGTTTGGCGATTTTTAAGGTAAAATAATTTTATTCTATAAAATTTGGGCGAAATGTTTTTAAAAAAAAATGAAATTGGCGAAAAACCATGAAAAATTAGCCCATTTACGAAATTTAGCCTCTAAAATCATCTATGGTAGACATGATCAACGTTATACTCAGCTATGCTTGCTTAAGGGGAGGATCTTTACGCTGGACTTCCAGCTATCACAATATTCATGAACATGGTTTAAATTGAAAAAAATGATAAGCAATTTTAGAATCCATTATAATCGCTGTCACTAAATCAGGACTGGAAAGTGCCATTAAATCGTTGGCAGTCATCTATGAAGGTGCAGGTGTCAAGAAATTGCTGGCAGGAAAAAAACACAAAGCTGGACGAAGAGAATCGTTCCAGGGAATTCGCCATAGTGATGGCGCATTTACTCCCTGGAGAAAACAACGCTGAGAGAACAATAGTTACAGGAAGTTCGCTGAAATAAAATTGCTATGGGAGAGGTCTCATTTGACTCTCTGGCAGAAATTTCTGAAAGACAACGCTAAGGAGGTCAAATTAATTCTTTCAAAATCCACAAAGCATATAAATATATTCCAGCAACAGAACAAAGAAATGAAATAGTCAAGCTCTGGAAAAAAAAATTCACTACAGGGAAGAGCCCTCTTAAAATTTATGGAAGAAAGTCTCGTAAGGTGGTTTTCTACCAGAGAGGGCTCAAAAATTCACTTAAGAAATAAAATATGAGTAGAGTTTGCTACAGGAAATGTTTCTTTCAGCGTTGGAAGAAGTTCGCGACTGGGGAGAGAACTCAAATAAAATCACTGGAAGAATAAACTTGGATTCAAATTCGCTACAAGAAAGGCTCGAGTCAAAATAATTAAATGGTTTTTATTGACGACAAAGTTAAATTCTGAAAGCAACCAAGGACTGCAACAATCGTGACTGTCCCAAATTTTTTATTAAAATTTCGATAAGCGCCCCCCAAGTCAGCGATCAATCACTAAAACTCATTGAATATCAATACAAATCGATATCATAATTACAATCACAGTTTATGGTGAATTTACAAGAATGCTATATGGCACATAAAATCTTAACACAACTAGAAATACAAACTCAAATAAGAATACCATAGCCAAAGATGACGGAGGCAAGATGCTCTTCCGCTAAGATGCTCTTTTCGACCTCTTGCTTGTTAATCGTTGAGACTTTACTGGTACTTCTCAGTCAACGCTAGGGGTACTTTTCTTCTCCATGATCTCCCCGAGCTGCAAAGGGACTACACACACAAAACCAAAAAAATACTCTAGCTCCGTGCTTGCCTCGCAAGGTAGAGCCACCACTATTTCTCAAGCTGGGTATCCCAACTCTCACAAGTGAAACCAGTAAAAAATTCTACAGCATAACTTTACCCATAACTCTTGTGATACTTTTTCCCTTCTGACCATTTGCTTTATAGGAGTTTCCTTAATGACACATTCCCACTTGCACATTTAATTCACCTTTTTAATTAGATAATTTATAATTATTTTTGCCTTACACCTGTTACCCTTCCCCTAAGTTGCACAAGTAATTATACATTTTATTTTAATTAAATTCAATTTTCCTCACCCATCCTAAAAGTGCTCCTTAAATCACTCATAGTTGTCTCTTTATTCCCCTTATTCCCATTTAAAGAACGACGCCTTACTAAATCTGAGTTGCTTTAAAATATGAATCTTCTTCTAGTTAGACTAGTGTTAACTAGACTCTAGATACCTTTCTATGCCTACACATTCTCTCATCTTTATTTCTTTCTTATTTATATTTCTTGCACACATGTGCCTTATCATTTTTTAAATACATTTCACCTTTCCATAAATCTTAACTTGATTTTCTTCATTCCCACTTTTTTTTATTTAAATTAGTTAATATTTTAGTGTTAGCCTCCTACAAGAACTTAGACTTAGGCTTAAAGTTTGAATAGGCTTAGGCTTCATTTGGGGTTTACAATTACTAAATTCATTCTTTAATTAATTAATTAATTAATTAATCCGACAGTGCTCAAGATTCTACAACGTTTAATTATTCGCTCAAGGTTTTCTAGGCCACCTAGATTCATTGATTCAAATTTTATTTATGCGATGTGTCCTTCAAGACGTACTCCATGCTCCAAGTGTGTCACTTGCCCTTGAACAGTTTTGGTAGTTTTTCAACCCTTGGAGTCAACACTCCATTTGTGCGACCTTGTGAGAGACTAAGGGCTTCTAATGAATAAGGACCCTGCCTTATTCCGTGCCCCTCAGAAATCTTCATGAGCGATTGTCTCAGTTTTCCCTCACGACATCGTGGACTTCTTGAACTAGGTAATCATTAACCTCTCTCTCAGTATCTAGTCTATGTGCATGACCCCTTTACTTCTTATGTGAGTCAAATTAGTAAGCAATCGCCAACCTGCATCCATCAACGAAACACTGTCAGCGATCCATATAAAAAACTATACTATAATCGATCATATGTCACATATGCATAAATGAAATAATCAAACCAATACAGTCCACTCCCTGACTCAATCCGAAGTCCAAGGAGGTCCATCGATGACATCGACATCCACAATCTGTCAAGTGTTCTTCACACTCAGGAAAGTCTCGTCAATAACATCTATCAATACATATATATCAAATAACATTAAATCATAATCCATCAACTTCATCATAATAATCCATAAGCAAAATATATAATCATGTACTATAACCAGATCACTTGCACGCAAGTGTCCTCAAAGAATAAGTCGATAACATGTGCTCGCAAGAGCAGGATGTTACATTCTTGTAACTAAGAGGTTCTTGATCCTTTGTGTGTCTTGAGTTTAATAACCTTGATAAAGAGTCAATGTCTTTGCTTGATTATTAGTGGCTTCCCCTAGTCCCCACTCAAAGTGTGTTTCATGTTTTCCTTCTGAATCAAAGATTACCTTCCCTGCACCTACCACCCCTTACAAAATTTAAAAAATAAGTAAATTCATTACTAAGTTGAGTTAAAGTTAACTTCAAATTTACCTTTTTAACATTAAAATTAGACATGTTTTGACACTTATTTGTAATGAGGGTCTTTAAGAGTGGTATCTCATGCCTTTTTGAATTGCATCAAAGTCATGCAATTTTTACGGTTCTGATCATTTTCAAGCATTTACTGAAAAGTATTTTGAAATCTATTTTGTACATTTCCTGCAGTGCTTTTTTTTTTAAATTATTTTCTTTGCTTGGGTTGTAATTCCTTTCTTGCATTAAAATAATTTTCTATTCTTAAAACATGGTTGAAAGTGATGGTCTAGTTGCATCCAAGATTGACAATGGGCAACATTTTGAAACAAAGTTTGGTCATAAATATTTAAAAAATAAAGATGTTTTCACTATTGGGTAGATAGATATTGCCCCATTTTGAAAGTGAGACAACCCAAATAATTGACCCGTGAAAAGTTCCAAAGGGCCATGAAACTCTTCTCAACGTTAACTTTCTAATTATGTGTAACCTACACACTATTTTTTACAATCAAGGGGAATCCATACTACGTGTTCTTCAAACATGGTCAATTTGATTTGCTTTTACTTTTGTACATATTTTGAGATCTTGAGTCTAAATATGAAATAAAATCGTATGCAGACTGCAAAAGTTCGATGGAAAAGTTATTTAGCTGCACCTTTTTAGCAACTCTTTCAACTCGGCGTCGTCTAAATGTTAGTGAAATTGTTTCATTTTAGTTTAAATATGTAAGCATAAAATTCTGCAAGAACAATCAATGCTTTAAATTGGAATGTTGATATTTTAATTCGATTCAACATGTTAAAAAGTCTCTAAAATGTAATATAGTGACTTCTAAAGTCGTTGGAAAGACCGGTATGCCTTATCAGAGAAGGAAAGTTTTATTGTGTTGCAAGTATCCATATTGCTTGAACTTTATTGTTTTGCAATTATCCATATGATTGATTTACATGTCTCCATATGTAATTGCATTTCCCTTTGGTATTTACATTACATGCCATGATTTTTATGTAAATATGATAGTCTTTGGATGGAGATTTTTATCTGTATATTATAATGTGGAATATGATGATTGTCTTGTAATTGCTAGAATATTTAGACACTTAGGAGTTAGTTAAGATCAACTTGGTCTAATGTGTATTTAGGTAAAATTGTGTTTCTTTAGTATGTATTAATATACATTTATAGTTATGTAATCCAACAGTCACGATATTTTCTAGACATAGTGTGATTCGAAAACTCATATTCTCCTTGATCTTAATGACTACATTGATTTGTGGCTTAACACCTGATTGGTCCATGATCTCTATTTAAAGAGCATGTAGGGTCATTTGTTAATGATCGATTGTAATAAATTCTCTAGTAAAATATTTTTCTTTTGATTTAATATATTTCCTCAAGTGGCCACGTTGGCTAGGGTCGTAGACTGTTTCCCTCTTCGAGGGTTTTAACCATGTAAAAACATTAGTGTATTGATCTTTGATTTGGTTGCGTGAATGGTTAATGAAAGTGCCAATCCTTTGTGTTAATACCCTACTTGTTGAACATGGTATCATAGAACATTTGAAGATCCAATCTCATTGTAGATCAAGATTCAAACCCGTGTTGATGCACTTATGGTTTCTACTACTTTTATGCATTTCTAGTCTAAGCGAGTTGTTCCATTGTGTATGGAGTGTTTTTTTTTTCTTTTCCGAGGTAATATCGCATGGGAAACCCCTGAGTACTTCCCCACTTCGTGGATGGTAAATGGGGTAAGTTGTCGGCCCTGATGTTCGTGGCAGGCCTAACCCCAAGGAAGAACAAGAGATTCAAACCTATGACCTCCTCCGTTGGGGATAACTTCACGTCTGGCTCAAAATCACTTGAGCTAACCATTGGGGTTGTCTAGAGTGTGTCTTTAAGTTTGGAACACTTTTCATTTCACACGAAAAGGTTTCATTTTGGTCAAGATATGACCATTTTTGTAAGATTTGGAGGTATAAATTCAGAAGACGCCCTATTTTTTTAAATTATAGAGTTATTATTATTATTATTATTATTATTATTATTATTCGAGTTGGTACTCTTTAGGTCTACATATGCACTTTTCCATGCACTCTGTACGATATTGGAAAATAAAAAATAAAGAAGAAAGTGTTTTCTTTTCTATGTATGCTCTTTGCTTTGTGCTATATGTGAGCTTAGAAAATCAGAAACATAGAGAACACTTAAATTTTCTAGGTAATTTAACTGAGATCTAAACCCATTATTGTTGAAATTCAAAACACTTTTTTTTTTCAAAATTCCACTTGTTTTTGTATGAACACGCAAAAAAAGGTTTTTTGGGGTGAGCACACACCTCAAGGCAAATATCATCCTCCTCCTCCTCCAACAAAAACAACAACAACCACATCTTCCTTTAAATTTTTCATGTGGTTTGCACTAGCTCACTTGGTTGAAAGTTGCTTTATTTAATAAGAGGTCTTGAGTTTAAGTCTATTTTTTAAGTTACTTTCTTTTTGAAAAAAATCATGCAAACTTGAGTTGATGTCACATGAGAGCCATGATTGGATATTTTCTTACGGTCAAGGGAACCCCACTTTTTCTATTAAAAAATAAAATTCCAAACCATTCAACTGGTTATTTTTCATCCTTTTGGTGTAAAATTGAAACTTATTATAAACACTAATAATGGCCCTATTCTAGCACTGTCATCAATGAATTCAATATATTATCCATTTACAACACCCAACTTTGTCAAATCAATCAAGTGGAATTAGCTCCAACATGTCAAAAAGTGTGAGTCCAATTTAGTTAATCATGATTTGGTTCTTTGTATGATCCTANTAGCACTGTCATCAATGAATTCAATATATTATCCATTTACAACACCCAACTTTGTCAAATCAATCAAGTGGAATTAGCTCCAACATGTCAAAAAGTGTGAGTCCAATTTAGTTAATCATGATTTGGTTCTTTGTATGATCCTACCAGACCACTAGAAACTCCATGCTTTCTAAATCCTCTGCCTTGTGAAACAAGTGATCAAAATTTCTACCCAACCCAAGCTGCATTATCTAATATAATTTAGCATATATTGCATGGCCAAACTGAGTGGGTTATGGTGGGAATTTTCAAAGAGTTGGCTAGAGTATTCAATCTGTTAATTAAAATTGCATTTTATAGAAATGTTGAAAGAGATAGACATGTTGATGATAATTTTATGATAACATCAATGATATTTAAAACCTTTCTTCCATTAGTTAACAATAGATTAAGAGATTTGAGAGAGATATGTAGTCTAAGGAAATGATCTGTTTTTCAATGCAGATTTGTCCCAAACTCTTTAGGTCGTCATTTTTATTATTCATTGGGGTCTTCACTTAGTGAACGTATGACATAGCATGTGCATTCATGGGATATTAAAGAACACCCATAATTTCACTAGATATTGATAAATACTTCCCAAAATTCTTATGTTGAGCACCCCTCCCAATGCATATTTCCAATAAAAAAAATCCTATTTTTACTAGATACCAGTTTTTATACCTCTTGATACCCTGTTATCTCCTAAAATAACACTGTCATTTTTGTCTATTTAGGTGATAGGTAGTCATTAATAATGCCTTTCTAATATTTTAAAAGGTTTGTCTTTAAGAGCTGGAGTTTATAATAAAGTCTCAAAAAGCTATGGTTCGGGGTTTTTATTAAAACACAGGTTTCGGTAGCTAAGTGTCCCTACGAAAAGCTACTTTAGCTACCAAAATCCTTAGCTTTTGGTAGCTAAAACCCAAAAGTCGAAGCTGTGTTAACTACCGAAAGTGCCAAAGCTGAAAAGAAGCTAACTGTTTCATCACGCGCCCGAATAAATGGAATAAAACAGGGGTTAGCTTTGGCACTTATTCAAAGTCTTTAACACGTTAAGGCATCAGGTCAAACAGAGCCACATCTAAGCCACGTGTTATGTAAATCAAAGCGTCAGCCTAACATGCACTACGGTTCATCAATACGCTGAGAGTGGTGGCGTTTGTAAATGGCTATTTCATCCACACATATTGAGATTGTGTGATATGTCCTGTAAGCAAATGAAGACAACAGACAATTGCTAGATCATGAGAAAGACATGCAGGATCCGAACGTATCCACCAAGATGCTAGGAGCAAGGAGTTATTGAAGAGATCGAGGTCTTTCACCGAAATCAGAGCTTCCAGTTAATCAAGCATGTCGAGTTTTGGAAGAGTTTGATTTTGCAGACAAAGAATGCGTGGGAAGCAAATTTGGTTGAATGATCGAAGTTCTCGATTTGTTTTTCATGAAGGACAAGGATTCGTGGAATAAAAGCCGAGTCATTGCGATTCTCATGCAAATTTATTTGCTACGGATCCATTTTTTGAAAGTTATAGGTTTCGGTGGTTAACAGGCCTAGATTTTGCCTCTCTTAACCACATAAAGTAGATATTTTTTGTAGTTAACAGGCCTAGATTTTTCTCTCTTAACTACTGAAACCTGTACATGGCCGCGAGGTCATATTTTTGCACAGATTTGACTTTTTCTCAACCAAATATTTCGAGGTTGGTTTCTAAAGATGCATAATAATTAAATACATCAGATTTAAGGTTTTATCTTGATGTATTTAATGTTTAAGAAGGTGGAAAAGTGAAAATGGTGACCTAGTTGATGAGAAAAAAAAACTTACTTTTTGCCAAAGGTGGCAAATTCGAATTTCCTATGAGGATTCATCAACCTTGGAAGGATTTCTACATCTGTCAAAGAGTTTGGAGGATATAAAGGCTATCAAGATAGAGTTTGACACCTAAGATAGGATATTTTGTTTTGATTGTCCATGTTTAGAATTCTAGATCCATTTTTATAGGATCTCATCCTACACTTGTTTGGTTTGACTATTTTTAGCAAATCTGATCCATCTTTCAAGGATCTAGATTTCATCTTGTAAGGCTATAAAGCCAAAGACATTTGAAGCACCAAAGGGTTCGATTTTGAGTTCTAAACTATATTGCTATTGTGATAGAGATTCTTTCTATAATATGTCCAGCCTGCAAGCTTCTTTCACTGTTATTGTCAGATCTTCTTTCTCTTTCTGTTATATGCTTATGAGTTGAATTATGTTCTTTATCTATGTTTTCATAGTCCATTGGTGACTGTTATCTCACTATCTGATTAGTAAGCAAAGGATCATACGTATTTATTGTTGATCTGTTAGCCCATCATATCTATTGTTTTATAGACATATGTTATGGTTAATTGATTAGTCTCTTTATCCATTTGATTCACCTATCTGATAATAGCTCTTGAAGGCCTTGCATTTTTTGAATATCCTTAGACAGTCTTGTGATACAATCCAGTGAGTTAGATATTCATCTTGATCCAAACCCACACCTATATTTGAGAAAATAGTTTCCAAAAAGATTAAGTTACCAGGCATCTCTGACTTACAGCCTAGGAGAGTTTCCTGGAGTGATAACAAATTAGCATCGTTGCCGAGGAGAGGAGATTGAAGCTCAGCTTCCTTGGGACATGACACAGATCCAACTTTGATGATAGACAAAGCCTGGACATTTACTTAGTTGTAATCTTCTATTTGGCGACTCCACGATTAAAGAATCCACTGGGGAGGATCAGGTTGACAAAAGATGAAGGAGTTAAATTTCAAATCCAGGTACCAGTTCATTAGTCTGCTTCACGAACTGTTGTATTTATTTATCATCTCTTTTGTGCTTTTCCCTTTGTGTGTAAAGAGAATTATTTTTTGCTTTGTATATTCAGAAAATCATCATCCTTCTTATATATATCCGTCTTTAGAAGAGGAAACCCAACAACCCTGCATTGTAGATGTAGATTCTATATCTTTACCTTAGCCTATTCCTAAAGACGAGTTCTGCATTCAGATTCCCTCTGAATCCGAGCATTCATATAACCTTGAGGAGGTTGAACTTGTTTCAAAACCTGTCCAGATCTCAGCCCCTCTTGCCATAATCTTTGAACCTTGTCAACAACTTACCATCTCTCATGATCAACCCACAACCTTTCAAGTTAAGATCCGTATGAAGATGTTCAAACCTTTACAGCTACCCCATCTTCTTCATCCTTATCCTGATGACTATTATGAATATCTCCCTTGGTTTTTCGGAGAGAATCGAACTTCAGCTGAGAGACACATGGACTCCTTTTTGGATTTTGTTGATCATTTTCAAATCACTCATGAAGATGTGATCATGAGATTTTTTCAAAGTCTCTGATCAAAGATGTTGCTACATGGTTTAAGGGTCTGAAAGATGATTCTATTTGCTCATGGATTGAGTTCTCTAATGCTTTTCTGAAGTATTGGGGCAAATACAAATCTTTACATTCTCACCTTGCTAATTTCTATGCTTTGAAACGAGAGCAGGATGAAACCTTGCCTGTTTTCAATAGAAGGTTTTACCGTATTTATCATGACATGCCTTTGGAGATCCGGCCTACACAGACATTTGTCATCATACATTATATTATGGGTCTTCATTCAGAACTTTCCCTTCTTCTGTTAGAACGGAAGTCTCCATCCTTAATCCAGTTGTTTGAATATGCTCAAGAGGTAGAGGAGAACATTCATGTTTCCAGAAGGATCCGAGATCAGATTTCTTTGAAAATCTACAAGTATATGAGCAAGCAGAATGTCAATATACTTCATATTTTGAGCACGAGAGTTATGAGCTTGAAACAGTTTTGGAACAACAATGAGCATATGGGTTCATTTCAGATTCAGGTCAGGAATTTTCAATATTTGTTGAGTCCTCCAGAGATAGGTATGATTGTGATGTTTATGATCAATTTTTAAATCAAGAAGAGCCTATGAAGACTGAGGATTGCATAAGAGATTACATGTTCTTAGTTGATCTTTATTCATGTGATGGAAATCCTGTTTTTTTATCCTCTTGTGAGCATTATTCTGATGAGGAAATTGTAGTTCTTGATGATTACGAGTTAGTCTCGAGAGAACCAGAAAATGATTTGTTTTCTTTTAGAGAAATAGTCATGGCCGAGCAAGTGTCTGCCATAGAGGAGAAGCATGTTTCTTATCTTCTTTTCAAGGATATAGTGGCAGCCTTCATGGACTTACACTTTTCAGAGAATCTGAAGATTTCAGATTTCCTTAGCTTGCCATTGTTTATGGGTAAGTATGGTTTCATGAATGAGTTATTATCACTATTGTTGCATGGAAAACTTCATCTGTTGATCAGTGATAAAGATGAAATTATTTCAGTATTAAAATTGCTTGGATGGTTGTTATGGAAATCAGCCTTTACCTAACCCAAATGCAGATCCAGTTAGAGTAGGGTAGGTAATAAGCTCGATGCCTGAGAATTTCTTTTCATCCAGTTTGCAGCAGAAATATCAGTTAGCTTGTGTGAATAAAGGCAGGTTGTAGCTTTGTAGAGGAACAGTTGCACAAGCCACATGACTCCCTAGCCCAACATATAAGGCAACTGGAACTACTTGTTCTTGGAACTTCACTGGGAGGATTCCATCCCCGAGTAGGAGCCAGATGTTATCTCCTAAAATAACACTGTCATTTTTGTCTATTTAGGTGATAGGTAGTCATTAATAATGCCTTTCTAATATTTTAAAAGGTTTGTCTTTAAGAGCTGGAGTTTATAATAAAGTCTCAAAAAGCTATGGTTCGGGGTTTTTATTAAAACACAGGTTTCGGTAGCTAAGTGTCCCTATGAAAAGCTACTTTAGCTACCAAAAGCCTTAGCTTTTGGTAGCTAAAACCCAAAAGTCGAAGCTGTGTTAACTATTGAAAGTGCCAAAGCCGAAAAGCAACTAACTGTTTCATCACACACCCGAATAAATGGAATAAAAAAGGTGTTAGCTTTGGCACTTAGTCAAAGTCTTTAACACGCCAAGTCATCAGGTCAAACAGAGACACATCTAAGCCACGTGTTATGTAAATCAAAGCGTCAGCCTATCATGCACTACGGTTCATCAATACGCTGAGAGTGGTGGCGTTTGTAAATGGATATTTCATCCACACATATCGGGATTGTGTGATATGTCCCGTAAGCAAATGAAGACAATAGACAATTTCGAGATCGTGAGCAAGACATGCAGGATCCGAACGTATCCACCGAGATGCCAGGAGCAAGGCATTATTGAAGAGATCGAGGTATTTCACCGAGATCAGAGCTTCCAGTTCATCAAGCATGTTGAGTTTTGGAAGAGTTTGATTTTGCAGACAAAGAATGCGTGGGCAGCAAATTTGGTTGAATGATCGAAGTTCTCGATTTGTTTTTCATGAAGGACAAGGATTCTTGGAATAAAAGCCGAGTCATTGCGATTCTCATGCAAATTTATTCTCTACCGATCCATTTTTCAAAAGTTACAGGTTTCGGTGGTTAACATGCCTAGATT
This sequence comes from Picea engelmannii, assembly GCA_009831015.1. Taxonomy (NCBI): domain Eukaryota; kingdom Viridiplantae; phylum Streptophyta; class Pinopsida; order Pinales; family Pinaceae; genus Picea; species Picea engelmannii. Next base: position 29,535 of record ML850604.1, read on the forward strand.
TTTCCTCTCTTAATCACAGAAAGCAGATCTTTTCAGTAGTTAACAGGCCTAGATTTTTCTCTCTTAACTACCGAAACCTGTACATGGCAGCGAGGTCATATTTTTGCACAGATTTGACTTTTTCTCAACCAAATCTTTCGAGGTTGGTTTCTAAAGATGCATAATAATTAAATACATCAGATTTAAGGTTTTATATTGATGTATTTAATGTTTAAGAAGGTGGAAAAGTGAAAATGGTGACCTAGTTGATGAGAAAAAAAAACTGTCTTTTTGCCAAAGGTAGCGAATTCGAATTTCCTATGAGGATTAATCAACCTTGGAAGGCTTTCTACATTTATCAATGAGTTTGGAGGATATAAAGGCTATCAAGATAGAGTTTGACACCTAAGATAGGATATTTTGTTTTGACTTTCCATGTTTATAAGTCTAGATCCATTTTTATAGGATCTCATCCTACACTTGTTTGGTTTGACTATTTTTAGCAAATCTATTCCATCTTTCAAGGATCTATATTTCATCTTGTAAGGATATAAAGCCAAAGACATTTGAAGCACCAAAGGGTTCGATTTTGAGTTCTAAACTATACTTCTATTGTGATAGCATTTCTTTCTATAATATGTCCATCATGCAAGCTTCTTTTAGTGTTATTGTCATGTCTTCTTTCTCTTTCTGTTATATGCTTATGAGTTGAATTATGTTCTTTATCTATGTTTACATAATCCATTGGTGACTGTCATATCACTATCTGATTAGTAAACAAAGGATCATAAGTATTTATTGCTGATCTATTAGCCCATCATATCTATTATTTTATAGACCTATGTTCTGGTTAATTGATTAGTCTCTTTATCCATTTGATTCACCTATCTGACAATATCTCTTGAAGGCCTTGCATTGTTTGAATATCCTTAGACAGTCTTGTGATACAATCCAGTGAGTTATATATTCATCTTGATCCAAACCCACACCTATATTTGAGAAAATAGTTTCCAAAAAGATTAAGTTACCGGGCATCTCTGACTTATAGCCTAGGAGATTTTCCTGGAGTGATAACATACCCTGCATCCCCTCCCCAATATCTACAATATATTGAACTTATTTTTCACAATTTAAAAACCCCCTTTATGAATGAACGTGATAATATATTGGTCAACAAGGTAAATTCCCCGTGTTATTATTGTATGTGGAAGAATGATGGAGATGCAGGTACTTAGCAGGAAACCCAAGATTTTTCCATTAACAAGGTCGTCCCCCTCAAAATCTAGTATCTCAAAAGGCCAAATAGGAGATCATTATAGAAAAATATATAATCCAATCAAGATTTGATTGCAAAAGAAACAAGGAGATTTGGAATGAGTTAATAATGTAAGTTTTGATTTAAAGAAAATAATTATAATGCAAATTGCTTCTTCAAGATCCACACACACACACACACTTATCTTTTGGTGGTTTGGCCAATAGTGTCACAATGAGCTGGAATTTTAACACTCATAGGCAAATGAAATAGTATTTATTCATTGAATTTGAGGCTATAATCTTACCAAAATGTTTACAATGAACTTTGGAGATATTTGAAATCATTATCAACAAACATCGACCTTTTAGAGTAAGCAATGCCTATGCATGGTTATTTTTGAAGGAAAAATAAGTAAATTTTTCTAGCTAAAGTTTGCAACCAAACCCCTCATCCACCACTCTATTAAGTAGACATACTTCCAATCCACAAGGATACTTTACTATGAGTAAAATGAGCAATGACTCAGTGAACCATCTTCATAGAAATTTTAATTGTCTAGTTATTGTGTAGCCCTAGTTTTTTTGGAAATATTGTTGTCATTGATGTCAAAGACAAGGGGAGACTAAAGATGTCCAAGATAAATATTTCAAGATGGATATTGTTGGAAATATTGTTTTTGGATTTTTTATGCTCGGTTTGGATACCCTATATTTGAAGGTAATTTTACTATAAATACCTAACTCAAATTGGAGCATAGGTTATGTGGTTGGAAATATTATCCCAAGACCTTTCCAATGGTATATGGAATTCCCTCTAACTCTTTAGGAATGAGGAGAGATGATTTTTTCTTCCAAACAACCCAACCATAAATTTCAGGTCGACCCAACCAGTCTTTACAGGTCGTCTCTAAAAGTGAGCATAGAAACACTATAAATATAGGATAGATGTGTGCATTTGAAGAGCATCCAAGAAAGAAGATCAAGTCTGAGGTGTGTAAGAGGAGCTAGAGAGTCGTTTTGGAATATAAAGGTGCATAAGAA
>ML850604.1:31911-42573 GCA_009831015.1 Picea engelmannii
CCTCTCAGTATAAGCATAAGTTCAACAATTGATATCAAAGCATGTTCCTTCCGAAACAATTTAACCCATGAAAGGAAGATCTCAAGCACATATGGATTGTAAGGAAGGTCTCCCTACAAATAGATTTCCTTTGTTCGATGGAACAAAATATGCATCATGGAGTATAAGAATGAAGACAGATTTGATGGCCCTTCAGTTTGGTATCTGTGAATGAAGACATATTTGAAGCTGTGAAGGAGTCAAGTGAACACAATGAAAAAGTAATATATGTCATCTTGAGTGGCCTATCATATTTTGATATTGTTAAGGTAATGCAGTGTACATCAACTAAACATATTTGGGACAAGCTACAAAACATTTATGAAGAGATATTCAATGATTGTTCCAGCTATGAATCAAAGATAGAAGAAACACAATTTGTGAGAAAGCTAAAAGCAGGACCTGACAAATAGAAATAAAGGGAATATAATGATGATGAAGAAGAAACTCTCTCCATAACCATGGAAACAAAACATGTTGATGAAGAAAATGAAGATAATTAGAAAGAAGAGATAAATTCAGAAGAAGTGAATGTTGAAGCATAACTCGCTAGTTCCTTAGAAGAAATAGACAGACTCAAGGGAAAGAAAATAAAGCAGAAGGACCAATTGCAGAAATGTGAAAAGAAGGATCATGATCTTGAAGAAACAAAGAAGACAATTATCATCCTAAAGAATCAACTAGAAGAGGCAAAAAGTATAGAAGTAGTGAGAATCTAGCTGAAATAAAAGGAAGAAAATTACGAGAAACTAGAAGCTAAAATAATTTCCTTAAGAAACGAATTAGAGAAAACAATTGATCATTTGAATAGAAGCTTGAATTTTAGAAAGAGTACTGAAATATTAGATAATATTCTCAGTTTCCAAAGGTCACCATTCATCAAGAGAGGTCTTGGCTACAACGAAAAACAAAAGACTCTCGAGGGAGATACAAGCACTTAGGTCACAAAGTCATCAGAAAAGGAAAATGAAGAAAAAACTAAAATATATGCCAATATTCTTAAAGGATCAATCAACAATGAATGAAGTAAGAGGAAAGGAAATGATGACCAACACAAATCTGATTCTTTTCACAAGAATGAGTTCATAAGAGTCGTTCCACCAAGAATACCTTTCACAACCCGGTATCAAAATCTCTTCCTTGGCTATTGTTTTTCTTTCAATAATTTTGGTCGTAAAGCAATAGATTGTAGAGATTATATAAGAAGTGACCATGTGAGAAACAAAAATACAAGTCCTTATAGGACCTCAAAGGATGATTATGTGAGCAACAAAACAAGAAGTTATCATGGGTTTGCTAACATATACTACAATTCATTTTCTCCTCTACTTGATTACGATACTGAATAGTATAAGTGCAATAACTATGGGCACATAACACGTAATTGTAGAAGCAATATAATAAGGTCTCCTAAAAAAACCAGGGAAGAAGATGTTCTTACCAAGCATAGAGAAGAATACCCAAGGGTGTGGAAAAGGAAGTAAGCAGAACCAAATAAGGAAGAATGTGGGCTTGCAATTTATTCTCAAGACAAAGAAAGCCAATGGTACATTGATAGAGGATGTTCAAAACACATGATATGGGATCGGAAAAAAAATATCATCCTAAAGGAAGAAAAAGGAGGCAGTGTTACCTTTGGGGATAATGCTTCTGCACAGATAGTTGGAAAAGATATCATTAGTCTTGATAATGGAAAGACTAAAACACAAAATGGCTTGCATGTTGAAGGGTTAAAACATAATATTCTAAGTGTGAGTCAAATGTGTGATCAAGGTTACAACCTCACATTTCATTTCAAAGGATGGGAGATAAGGAAAGAAGGTTCAAGAAGATTAGTGAAAAATGTAAATAGAACCCCGAGCAGTGCATATGTTCTCAATGAAGTCAAAAGAGAAAAATGTTGTATGTGAGTGATATTTCTCTCATCTCTTTAGTAAAGAGAAGCACAAGCTCAGGGAGAGTATCCATTTTCCATTGATGTCAAAGGGGGAGAAGTTGCAACACAAGGAAAGTTGCAGACAAGGGGAGTATCATAATTGACTAAGGGTTTGAATCAATGACAAAAGGGGAGATTGTTGGAAATATTGTTGTCATTTATATCAAAGACGCAAGGAGATTGCATATGTCCAAGTTAAATATTACAAGATGGATATTGTTGGAAATATTGGTTTTTTATTTTTTTTATGCTAAGTTTGGATACCATATATTTGAAGACATTTTTACTATGAATACCTAGATCAAATTGGAGCATAGGTTATATGGTTGGAAATCATATTCCAAGACCTTTCCAATGGTATATGTAATTTCCTATAACTCCTTAGGAATGAGGAGACATAAGTTTTCTGTCAGACAACTCAACCAAAAAGTTCAAGTTCGCCCAAGTATTCTTTACAGGTTGACCTTAAAAGTGAGCATATAAACACTATAACTACAAGATATATTTGCACATTTGAAGAGAATCCAAGCAATAAGATCAAGTTTAAGGTGTGAAAAATAGATCTAAGGTGCGCAAGAGGAGTTGGGGAGTCTTTTTGGGGTCTAAAGGTGTGCAATAAGAATTTTTGGAGTTTTAAGGGTGCGCTATGAAGGATTGAGGTGTATGATGCTACAAAGTGCGATGTTTTGAGGTTGTGTTGTTGTAGTATGGAATTATATTATGGGAATGATGCTATGAGGTTCACTAGGGCATGAAGGCTAAATCTGACTAGGGTTTGAAGCTATGTCTGGGGTATGAAGCAAGGAGAGGTGTTGGAACTTGGAATTTAAGGGTATGATGATGTTGTGAAATGCATGAAGTGTGAAGCATGCAGGTGAAGTTAGAAGTACTCTGTTTATGAAAATATTATATTGGTGTCTATACATGTCTTACTAATTTGTTGCTTGTTATGGTAAAATCCCCCCATGGACAAGTGGATTTCCTCTTGAACCCTAAATCTCTAAGATCAAGACATAAAGGTGCTAACGTTGATCACTGGCATCCATTTAAACCTAGCTAAGCTAATCTATAGAGAAAATGAAGACGATATGAACCTTTTTATGATGTTTTTCCTCGCCAAGTCCAAGTTGAGCTCTTATCTCCAAGCTCTTCAACAAGTCCTGTAATCCAATCCAAGAAAAAACATGCTTCCTATTCTACCATGATTAGCTTGAAACTAGATCTATCCATCAAAGAAAAGTTCATGTAGGCATACACAACCCTGAAAGAAACAGGCCAAGCACATGTATTAATGAGAACTCGATAGAAATACTTACAGACCTTTGATGAAGTTGCAATAGTCTCTTCCATCTCTCCTTGTCCAACCCCTTGCTCAAATAATCCACAATCAAAATGAATATGCTTTACTAATTATCTCCCTTATGAGATTATAAGTTTGATGCCTTCAATGTCCTCCATACCACTTCTCATGAGATCATAAGTTTGGTATCTCTAAAACTCCATCTATTTCACCTTGAAAAGGCCTCCTTATGTAATCTTGGAGAGACCCAACCACCTTAGAGATTCTTGGGATAGGTTGAGGATCCTTCTCCATTAGTTGTGGATATTCCCTAAGATCCAGCCTTGACCTCAGATTCGAATCCAACCAACTCCAGAGATGAGGGGGATTTTTCCCTGATTTTCCTCAACGGTCCAAGATTTTGTCAAACAACCCAACGCTCCCTTAGAATGGGGCACAAAGTGTTGCAATGCTCCCCCAAAGAAGGGTAGGGAGAGGTGGCACTCCCTGACAGTGGGTAGGGGAGAAAAACCCAAAATTTCCTTAAAAAATCCCAGTGCTCCCCCAGAAGGGTGCACAAAGCGCTAGAACACTCCCCCAAAGAAGGTCAAGGGGCACTGATACTTCCTAACAGTGGGTAGGGGAGAACTGGCCTTCAAAATTCATTTTTAAGTGGTTTTTTTCATGGCAAAAGATTTGTACTCTTCATCAAATGATTTCTTCTTCTTTAACCAGTCTCTGAGGGTGTCTTCAAGTGTTCCTTGTGATGTCGTTCGAGACATGACATGAGCAAGATAACTGTATGATGTGTGTGACACTTGTGGCCAAAATGCAACACTTGCGACACTTGTAATGACGACAATAAGTCATCATTGAAAAGCGTAATTTTGATGTGTAACAGATTGCCCCCGAAACTGCGAAGTTAGAAGACAGAAACTGATGACTGAAGTACTTTGTAGACTTTTTCGAGCAAGGGTATGGACGTGGAGAACCTGGTAGAAGTTGCACACAACCAAAAAACAAATATTATGACATGTTTCAAACCCAAGGCAGACATACCTATGCTTGGGTGATAAAGACTTTCAAGGTATGGCCGCCATAAGATACACTACAGATCCATAATTATATTGACAAAAAGGTATAGCCACCAAAGATACAATGTGGATCTATACTTCCATGACATGAACTGAGCGTAGCCACGAAAAATACACAGTGGATCTACGAGATGACAAGACATAGCCACATACCAATACAAAGTGGATCTATGTGACAATATATGTGTCAATATTCAAGAGAAACTCTGTCACAACCTGGGCAAAGTACATACTAGAGTGATCACTCAATCCAGGGTCTTCTTACCGATCCTGATGCGGTACGAGTCTAACCATGTGAATAGATGTTATGATCTCGAACATGGAAGAAACCACTTTATTATCGGTCAATGAGGTAAACCATTAACAAGTGCGAGGGAAATCACCATTGATGTCAATGATTCCCAAGGTACCCTAGTACATTCCAATGAATGTGAATATATGAGCTGAATTCGAACATTCGTGGAATCACCCAATCAGGGGTCAATGATGTAAACCCATTGTCGGAAGTGAGGAGGCCTGCCATTGAGGCATGCAAGTCCCAAGGTACTAACTGGTTTCTAAGCCTAGTTCCCGAAAAATGTGTTGAAGTCGACACAAACAGACTCGTCGCAGGAGGGCCTTGATGTATCCCCCATCAACGACATGAAACCGACACAGATATGTAAATTGGTAAATCAAATGAACATGGACTGACACAGGTATTGAAACATGATATTTGTGATGGTTGACTCTCGAGGCAGATACTTCCCTTGAACACTGAGGCACAACAAGAAAAACATGACATGGACCAAAACATGATGATGCAATGGATACTATGACTTTCGTCGGGTGACCCAAAGGAGTAAAGAAACTTAGAGGATTGGTTCAGTGCAGAGGTTCAACGTATTAAAATGTATGCAAAGACAAAGTGTCGTGTTCAAGGGCGACCGTAAGAGTGACCTGTAATGTTCCCAAAAACTGCTTAGCTTCCTTCCTTCAATTTCCCCCCCCATCCAGATAGACGAGTACCTATTTTTAATTTAACGAGCTCGAGGAGGGTACCACATGCTTGATATAACTCACCTTTGGTAAGTCCCTCTTCCTTTGTTTAATGAACTGGAAGAAGTAAGGGTTCGGTCCTGTATGGGCCCTTCAATGTATGTTTTTTTAACGAGTCTAGAGAAGGTAAACTCGGTGATTTTTCATGTTTAGATAGTCTAAAAAGAACTTAAAGATGACTCCACTATTGTCCTTTTTCATAATGTTAGTCTCGCAAGGCCAAAAAAGAGATAAATTATCACTCGAAAGATGCCCTTTCAAACCTTTTAATGAGTGGGAAAGGAAGAAAGATCACTCAACAATCTTTTCATGTTTAGAGAGTTTGAAAAGAGCTTAAAGACGACTCAAGGGGGTTCATTTTTTGTGTATCCTTTAAGAGTCCGAAAAAGTGATAAAATTCTACTCGGTTACATTCTCATGCATTTTCGAGCACGAGAAAGAACAAAGACTAAGCTCGGTATTGGTTTCATTTTTACATAAGCTTGAAACAAAATTAAACTATGCTTGTAAATTCCCAACATAATTTCCAATGGTTGGGATACCCATGGATGGTTGGTACTCTGCCCCCAGCTTGAAAAGCTAGTGGCATAACTCCAGAAAGATAATCAAAGGCTGGAAACATACCCCCCAAGCTTCAAATCATTCACCGACTTTGAGGTTGTCACCAATTTTTGTACTAGATGGAGAAAAATGATATAGGTGGATGAAATGAAGGTTAAAAAACGAGACCTAATGAAAGACTTGACTTGGTATGAGAGGTGACTGATTCTTTTTAACGAGATTGACACAGGAAAAGAACTATGCTCAAGGCTCCGGGTTCAATCCCTAGATTTATGTTTCATTTTTTAATGAGCTTTCCACGGAGAGGAAAACTATGCTCGTAACCTCTGTTTCATTTTTTAACGAGATTGCCACAGAGAAGAAAAACTATGCTCGTAACCTCTGTTTCATTTTTTAACGAGCTTGCCACAGAGAATAAAAACTATGCTCATGACTTATGTTTAATTTTTTAACAAGATTACCACAAAGAAGAGAAACTATGCTCGTGGACTCTTCTTGATCATGGCTTCCAAGAGGATAACGCTCTGGAAGGACACCATGTCAAGGGACAAAACTTGATCATGGCTTCGAAGAGATCTTCACTGGATGGAAGAAGAATGCTCCGGAAGGAACACATGTCGAGGGTCTCGTCAAGGGTAAGGAGATCAGGCTCCAATACCCCTACCAAAGAGATCACCATGTCAACTACCAGATCTAAGTCATCGGAAGTTGAAGGCATGGGAGACAACACCACATAATTGACCTGTGGCAGGGGTGATACCGACTACATATAAGAACCGTGTAGGGAGGTCATTGGGTTGATGGTCATGTTAGGGCCAATAAACGAAAGTTGATCAATAGTCACCATTCTTCCATCGTGCGGGAAAGATATCACACGAAAAAGAGTGGACACAGTAGTTTTCATGGCATAGACATAATTTCGCCCAAGGAGTAAATTGAAATCCAAGGGGTCCTGGACTATCATAACATCAATAAAGACAATTTTCCCTCCCAAAGTTATGGGAAACTGGGGAAGGATCCCTAAAGGGTGACTAGTTCTTCTGTTAAAAGAGAATAGAGTCTGGGTATCCGACACAAGCTGAGGATAACCCAAAGCTTGCCAAGCAATAGAAGACAAAATACTAACGGATGAATCCTCATCTATCAACGCATGAGAAACGTCCCGACCACAAACCTGTATTGTAATCTTGAAAGGAATGTGAGAGGGAAGACGAGGTCCAGTTAGCACACCCCAATAAAAAAGGATGGCCTCATTACTTGGAGGGGGTTTCACGGGAGAAGGAAGAATGCCCCCCAACATGGTAGATTATGTATCAACGAGAAAAAAAAAGGGCATAATCGGGTTTACTCTCTAGTGGGAGAGTAGGATCGATTGATAAAGACATCAAATCAATCACTTGGGTTTCATTCTCCAAGGGGAGAATGGGGTTGACAGGTGGAAACATATCAACCACTTGAGTTGCACTCTCTAACGGGAGAGCGAGATCGACAGAAGATTTGATCGGATCAACCACTTTGTCAACTGGTTCAACTAAGGATGTGACTAGATTAACGACATGATCAACCGAACTGACCGATGAAGGGACCAAAGAAACCACTTTGGCACTCATTAGAGGAGGAGTGGGATTGACCATGTTGGCACTCTTCAAATGAAGGGTGGGACTAACCAATGACGGGACTGGATCAGTCAATTGGTTTTCACTTTTCAGATGAAAAGTGGGGCTAATCGATGACATAACTGGATCAAATACTTTGGTTAGTGGTTCAACCGAGGATGAAACTAGATTGACCACTTGATCAACCAGATTCCAGAATGAACGAGGATGGAACCAGATTGACTATTCTATCAACTAACGATGGGTTGGGGGAAATATTACGATAACTAGTCGGGAGTTGAATCTTTTCCAAAAGAGAAGAAGGCTCGTTCATACGAGTACAAAGGTGAGAATAATGATCAACTTCGCATAACATACAAGGAATTTGACAATTGTCTTCTTTTTACCAACCTTAACGTTGCTAGTTGACGGGGCATCACCAACATGTCCAATAGAGGCCGATGATGTGGAGGAACACATTTCTAAGACCTTGGGAAGACCAGGGAAATCCCTCAGAAAGTGGTCACCCTTACAAAGACTGTAAGGGAATTTGGGTTTCAGATCTTTCGTTTTAATCTTGTCGACCTCATCAACACTCCCAGTATGATTAATAGTAGCTAGTTGCTTGGATCCAACATCTGATATGGTTGGAGGCTTGGTACTTTTCGGGTTATTCTTCTTCTTCTTATCAACCTGGCTACTTGCTTTAGATCTTTCACTAGGCGAAGAAGGAGAAAAGGAAGGAGACTTAATGGGTGAAGAAGGCGAAAAGTCAACATGAGGTTGATGTGTGGGTGGTGTACTGACATCTAAAGAATTAGGTGCAACTGAAGTAATGGGAGGATTTGATATCACCGGAGTGGGGAACAACCAAACCGATAATCTGATGGTGATTCCTGGAAGACTCGGTGTGGCAATGTATGGAGGACCAATGTTTCCAAAAGAAGAAAAGGTGAAAGGTTCCCCGGGATAAGGGGTTCCTCCATTGGTACTTGCAAGAGTTGATGCCATTAACACTGACTCGACCTAAGGTCCACTGAGTAAAACAAACAAAACACGCTACTGATTTGAGAAGCAAAAAATCAAACGAACCTTCCCACAATGAAACCACTAGTTGGTGATGAAATCCAAAGTCGTGAGATCAATATAGGAAGGGGCGGGGATAGACCAGGTGGATCATTTATGTTGGTGACCTGGTTAATGGACTTACGCCTTGGTTCAATATTCCACGCAGTAAGTGTGTATTTACCCTCCAAGGATCCCGAGTGAGTTTGACCAACGTATGTTCCAGGTACATCGAGACTTCCCTTCATCGTCACCTTGTGTAAGACCCTGAAGATTATGGCTACTAAGGTCAACAACTTGCAGTCAGCCCTTGGGCGGGTACAGTCAACAGTCCAATCCGAACGTATGGGCAAGATAACAAGTCTAAAATCCTTCAAGATAATTGAGGACAAGTGGATCGGTAGAACTCCAAAGTACCCTGAATGGATTCAGAGTTCATGAAGCACCGAGACCAAATGAAGGCAGTTGAACCTCAAGAAGAACCCCCAATATACGATTTGACTACTATGAATGGTTGAACCATGTAGGGTTAATTTTCGTAACTCTCCCGAACGCGACCTCGTGCGTAACCCTTGTGTGGGAGGGGGATCCCAGTAAGCTCATACGAAAATTGGATTTTCTCTCCCTATCGCAAGATGCTAAGTTTGTTTGACAGCTTTGGAAAGTTATCCTTTCAACCTATTCCAAAGCCCTACACCTTAAGCTAATGTAGGTTTTCTAACAGAAAATGTAAAAAATTATGATAAATTTTAGTTTAGCGCTTGATTTTAAGGTTTTTGTTTACTCAGAGGTGTATGAGAGTGAAAATTGATGATATTATGACTTAATTCACAAAAACATGCATAAGAAATGATAAGTAGTCTTTTCTTTCAATGAATGTCTATTTAAGGGAAGGAGAATGGATTTTCCTTTCACTATCAAACACTAAGATGCAATGACCTCATGCAATTGTTCTCAATCAAGAATCCAATACAATGCTAAAATGTTCAGAAATTGGTTCCAATATCCAAAAACCAAACATGAAAAAATATCCTTTTGTTTATATGTGACTCATAATTAGTATGATGTAAATCTTCCTATGTTAATCAGACTTCAAGATCTGTGAGATTTAAGCAGTCGGAAGCAAACTTCACATAAACAAAAACACACCCTCTTTGTGATCAAACAAGAAACAAAAAGAAAACCGAATTCAAACAGGAGGAAATGCTCAGAGAAAAGACCTCAAAGATCAAATTGAAATGGTGCATAGATCTCTGAATTTCCTTACAACAACTTTCGTTCATTCATATAAGTGAGAAAGCAATAGATCGAATCCAAATCTTAGGGAAGAAGAGTGACTCAAAGTAAGGAAGAAAGATGTCAAAAATCCAAACAAAACATCATCAATCCTTAGAAATCAAATAGTTGGAGGCTAAAGAAGGACACATTGAGATGGTAATGACTCTGAGCAGATGAATCAACAAAAAACCACACTCAGAGAGGGATTCTCTAAAGCATTTTTAAGCCAAAAAAAGGCCAGTATCGTCCGTCAACTGAGAGAGTGGAACCGGTCCGAGGTTGTCTAATAACCCAATTCGTTTGGGATGAACCACCCTGACGGGTTTAGCGGCTCCGTTAGCCGATCTAAGGTCCTAAGAAAACAAAAAAGAAAACTAATCTACAATAACTAATCTAACTAAAACTAAATAAAACAAACTAATAAACTAATCTAACTAAAACTAACTATTAAACAAACTAAACTAAAACTAATTATTAAACAAACTAAACTAATCTAACTATTCCATATATATATAAAATCTACTAACTACTACTATACTAACTCTAACTAATAAACTATCTAACTACTAACTGAAATATAACTTATTTACAAAATGTACAATATCGACAATTTACAGATTTAAATAAAACCTAAAAAAACTCATTTATATTCTGCCCTAAGACAGAGAAAGATGTTTTTGTTGATTTTATAATTTTATGAACAGAAATAAAACAGAAAACTAACTAAACTAAAACACTAATCTAAACTACAAATATAACTAACTAAAATACTAATAA
>ML850605.1:0-11489 GCA_009831015.1 Picea engelmannii
GTCTACAAGTTGAAGAAGGGTGTTGATGATAAGGTGGAAAGGTACAAAGCAAGGTTGGTTGCGAAAGGATATTCTTAGAAAGAAGGTATTGAATTTCATGAGATTGTTTCACCATTTGTTAAGTCTGTTTCAATTCGAATTATGTTAGCATTGGTTGCATTACCTAATTTGGATTTGGAGCAGCTAGATGTTAATACTGCTTTCTTACATGGAGATTTGGATGAGGAAATTTACACGGAACAACCTGAAGGGTTCGTTCAGAATCGCACCGAGAATTTTTTTTGTAGGCTCAAGAAATCATTGTATGGTTTGAGGCAGTCACCCAGACAATGGTACAAGAAATTTGACTCTTTCATGGTGAGCCATAATTATACAAGGAGAGAGTATGATCATTGTGTCTACTTTAAGAAATTGAATAATGGCATATTCATTATCTTAGTATTGTATGTTGACGATATACTTTTAGCAAGAAAAGGCATAACTGAGATCAACAGGTTAAAGGCTAAGATGGCTAGGACATTCAATATGAAAGATCTAGGAGCAACAAGGCAGATTTTGGGCATGGATATATTCAGAGACAGGAGGAATGGTACGCTTTGGTTGTCACAAAAAAATTATGTTGAGAAGATACTTTTGAGGTTTGGTATGAATGATGTGAAACCAATTTCAGTCCCTTTGGCTTCCCATTTTAATCTTTCTTCAAGTTTATGTCCTAGTACAAAAGAACAAAAGGAATATATGTCTCGAATACCATATGCTAATGCAGTAGGAAGTCTAATGTATGCAATGGTTAGTATAAGGCCAAACATTTCACATGCAGTTGGGGTTGTCAACAGACATATGGAAAATCCAGGTAAAGAGCACTGGGCAGCAGTGAATGGGTGCTTCAGTATCTGATGGGCACAAGTGATTATTGTATCACTTATAACAGTGATTGTGAATTAGTCTGTGAATATGTTGATTCTTATTTTGCAAGTGATTTGGACGAGAGAAGTTCAATTTCAGGGTATGTCTTTACTCTTGCAAGTGGAGCTATTAGTTGGATGCCAAAGCTATAGAACATTTTTTCTTTATCCACTACAGAAGCAAAATACGTAGCTGCTTCACATGCTTGCAAAGAGGCAGTTTGGTTGAAAGGTTTGTTTGGTGAGTTTGGAAGGATGCAAGACAAAGTAAAGTTACTTTGTGATAGTCAAAGTGCTATTCACTTGGCTAAGAATCCATCTTATCATAGTAAAACAAAACATATACCTATCAAGTACCATTTTGTAAGACAGGTCATCAATGAACATGGAGTCTCTCTTGGGAAAGTGCATACAAAAGAGAACTGCGCATACATATTCACAAAACCAGTACTTTTAGAGAAACTACGATGGTGCTTGGCTTCTCTTGGCTTGCAGAAAAGGTGATGAACAAAAGGAAGGAGCAAGGTATCAGGTTAATTGTTCTGAAGGTGGAGATTATTGTTATCTTGTGACAACGAATTCCTCCAGGATTAGGATTTTAGATCCTATAATCCAGCGTTGGTTGTAACTAATAAGACCAAGTTAGGATATGGATGGGATTACATTTAATAATCAGTTTCATGTGTAAATGTATATAAATTTATGTAAGCCCGTAGAGGCAAATGGGAGAGGCAAGACAGAGTGAGAGATGCATTAGTGAAGTTGTTGTAATCTCCATGATCTGAATAAGAAGACAACTGATACCTATGCTTGGTGGACGTAGCCCAACGTTTGGGTGAACCACATGAAATCTATGTGTTTCTTATGTGTGTGATTATTGATTATCATATGTGAATTGTGTTTTCCACATTTGCAATTCTAACACAGGAGATGTTGTTGAATGATGGTCAATGATTCTGTAAATGGGGAATGATTGGTTTCATTATCTAGGGCACAACAGTTGATCGTCCCCACAATTAAGTGTAATTTCATTTTCGTAATGTGAGTTACGATGAAGGAGAATCCTCCTTATGGAAGGATATTGGGGTTTTTCCTTGACCAATAGATCGAAAATCCTTTCCTTGCAACATTTGCAGGATAGGGGTAGCGATGTAAGACATGAAATCTTTGAATTTGTGTTGTGCAAGCGTATTGAAGAAAAAATAAGCTATATTAATCAGTGGATAATTTTTTGAATTGGTTATGTATTATCATTATTTTTGGTTTTAAAATGAATGATGAAGAACTTCTTATAGAATTAAGTAACATAATTTAAGTTGGTGGTTCTTGATGTATGTGGTGGTACATGAATATATCACTAGTTTGACTCTGACTACAGTCTATTATAGTTTGTGGTTCTTGGAGTATTCGGTAACTCAAGAACAACAACTAGTAGTTATGTGTACAGTTTGTGATCCTTGTGTGTTTGTGAGTTTGTAAAAGGTCACTTTGTAAGATTGATCGTTGGATACAATTGGTATATAGATTCCTCTCCTATATAACTGTCGAATATAGCGTGTTATGTACTTGACAGATGGGAGCATGTCAATAAAATAATTCAGTATCATTTTGTCAAATATAATGAGCTATGGACTTGGACACATTTAAGTATGTCAAGAATTGTTGGTCATTACAAATACGTCATCGATGGTTAGAAGCAATTGTATCTTCAATGGATGAAGTGGAAGATGAGAATGGATGGTGGAGAAGGAACATAGTCTACTAGAGTTTAGAAGTGGATAGAGACGCTAATGAAGACACGAGACAAAGATCAAATTTTCAAAAATATTTTTTGTAAAATGTAGTTATTTGATTTTATTATTGTTCTTTGTGATATAAGCATTACTAGGGGTGTTAGAATTAATGCTTAAATTAAATTTGTTTGGGTTTGTTGGGGATTGTTGAGTTTAATATGCAATAATAAGAAAAACTTAATAACTTGATTTGTTTGTGCGCCCAAGAGGATAAATATTTTTTAGTATTTTGAATATTATAAAAGCTTGATTTGCCCAACAATTTGACCTCTTAAGAGGAAACACATGTTCTTAACCATTAGGCCCACTCAAGCTGTATAGCTTTGATAATTTATTACTTAAAATTTCACAAGAACATGTGTTTTTTAATTGGACCATGCTTTGAAGTATTGTGGATATGATTAATATCCCCCAAATTTTATTCATTAATTTATTTTAAAAATGTTTTGAAGACTTGGATATGTACTTGTTACACCATAGTTGCTAACACCTAAATTTGTCTAATTCTACTTCAACTTTAAAAAACATGAAGCAACCATTTCTTTAACTTTTAAATTATGAATAAACAATACATTATTATAAGTTTTAAGTGTCTCATAGCTACTATATTAATACTATATTAAAAAACATTTTTTTAAGAAGAAAACACAAAACTTTACTATTAAATTTTAATTTTACTTATTACATAAATACATGATTATTTAAATTTTATAATAAGATATACTTGTAATTTTACAATGAATCCTACCTCTTAACACCCTATAGCAAAAAAGAAAATACCTTTTATGATAAAGTTGTGCGAGTAACACATCAAACAAAAAGAGGCTTTGTAGTGATTAAGATAGCAAAAAGAAAATAACTTTCCTGATAAAGTTGTGCGAGTCACACATCAAACAAAAAGAGACTTGCAGATGGTTAGTAGCTACAGGTCCTTAAGTCGCAATAGCGCATTTAAGGCCACCCTTTAATGACCCATAGATTTTTCATAGTAATGCGTTGTTATATGCTTTTCTCACGAGTCACACATCAAACAAACAAAGGCTTTACAGTGATTAATATAGCTCTGGTTAGTAGCTACAAATCAAATCCTTAATTCTCGATAGCGCAATTATTCTCATTCTTTAATGCCCCATAGATTTTTCCTCAGTAATGCGTTGTTATATTATAAAATTGCTGTGCAGGAAAATTGGTATGAAAAAACAACGCGCGATTGAAAAAAATAATTTCCATTACGATGTTGTGGTGCATGGAAATTGCAGTGAAAAAGCAACGAGCGAATGAAAAAAATGAAATCGGAAAAAATAATTTCCATTTCGACTTTTATAGAATGTTCTGTCGATTCTTTTTCTCATTACCTTTTCAATAAATTCATCCAGCACTGTCACCGTCTTACATATTGTACTAGTTTCATATTCATTACAAATAAATTCAGGTAGCACTGCCAATTACATGTTATTTGCTGGAATACTTTTATATCTATTACAAAATCTCAAACTTCTGATTTTGTTTATGAGACATGAATACAATCCGTCTAAATAGCTGCTTGTCACAGACCTGCGAGCAGTAAGCACGTAGCTATCTTATTCAGGCTATATCATGCGCGTAATTACAGTAAAGCTTCGACATAGTATTCACGAGATG
This sequence comes from Picea engelmannii, assembly GCA_009831015.1. Lineage (NCBI taxonomy): Eukaryota > Viridiplantae > Streptophyta > Pinopsida > Pinales > Pinaceae > Picea > Picea engelmannii. The sequence goes on from ML850605.1 coordinate 4,340, forward strand.
AATTATTTCCTGACAGGTTTCTAACGTAGAGCAGCCATTGCAATTCACTGAATTAATAGCTTCAACATTCACCACACCATACTTACACACAATTAGATAGATAACTTCTTCCAGGAACTAGCATGGCAGTGCGACATTAGTCTGAGAGCGAACTCAAATACCCAGAGCGCATTCTGGAGGTGTGACAGGGTACCTGGACCTGTCGGTGCAATAATCATAGGTCACGTGATTCTTTTTCACCCACTCGTATTTCTCTGTTTCTGAAGGACTAAGTTGTCTATAAGCAGGACCTTCCCACCAGTTGTTAGGGTTGGAGGCACACAAATTGCTACCAGGCACTGTGCATCCTTCAATGTCGAAATCGGTATAATATGCGTAGAAGGGCGCTTTGCTCCAGTCGATCTTCTCCAACCCTCCTCTTGTAGCCCAGTCATCGGCTTCCCACAGAGTAGAATAGATTCCCAACGGCTGAGACTTAGGGTAAAGGATCTCTTGCGCTTCGTTGTTTTTGAATACCCTAATAGGGGTGTCGTCCACAAAGAATCTGCAGTATATATTAGCCATTACCCTAAGCTTGATACCGAGTTTCAGAATTGCTAATAAATCAGTCAATCTGAAGAACGTTTCGAATTCGACTTACACGATATGATAGTGGTTCCATAGAATAGAGTATGAGTGAAACGCTAAAGAAGGATCAAACCAGAGGTTTATTCTCTGCTCTCGGTTACCCTTGCCATGAGTGTAGATATTGGTTTGGACAGTATATGGCTCTCCAGATCTGTTCCCCAAGAACTCGAAGTCCAATTCATCTCGAATTGTATCTGTGTCGGAGTTCATCTGCAAACACATAATTCATTAAGGGTTGATGAATTAAGAGATTTTTTTCCACTTATTATTATCTTATATAAACAGGAAGCTCTTACATAGAAAGCAGTAACTGTTCCTGCAGAATCACCGGGAACGAGCTTTATTTTCATGCTCACGTGTCCGAAAAGATACTTATTCATGGAAGAGAATCCAGAGCCTACGTACAATCAAATGTAAGTATATAATACCTACGATACATTGTAAGCAACAAATTTAGAAATCTGGATCAAATATTGCAGTACAAACTCTAAGAAAGAAAGGAAAAAACAAACTACTCTTTAGAACAGCTTAAAAATATCAATTAGAAAACTAGATGAACATTGAAAATATCAATCAGAAAACCAGATGAACATTGGGAAGATAAGAAGAACCAGTCTATTACAACCTACAAGGTACAATGCAGTATCGTAGTACTATAAGCGACACAGGAAAACGAAATATGAAAGTATCGTATTACTATTACATGTTTAATTTAATCACTGATATATGAAAACTCGCAAATCTTAATAGGGATTTCATTTGTGTAACGATTTAATTACTTAATTAAAAAATTAACTGAAAAAATATTTTTTTTCAGTAGAAGGAAATAAAGATAACACTGTTAATTATTTATATGATTATCACAGCTATAAATTCATGGTTGGTAAACTTTGAAAGGATGGCTTGCAACTACAAATTTGTGGCTGGTAAAGAGAAACGGTCCAGAGGTGGACGGAAGGAGTCTGAAGGAGTTGGCTGGAAGAAGGCAGTGTGTCCAGAACATGGCTGGTGAAGGTCAAAGGTTTAGGTTGGCCTAGAAAATGAAACCCCAATCACTCATACGTGGCAATCAGCTAGCCATCATAGTAAATTTTAAATATGATTAAGTAAAAGTAAAAAAATAAACATGTAAACTGATGTCTTTATAATAGTGACGAAGTTAGTGGTTGAAATCATAACCATTGATTTATTGGGACTACTAAGAATATTCCATCAATATTTAATCTTGTCGATACAAAATTAATTAAGCACTAAAAACCTATTAAATGTACCCATGGTCAATAGGTGTAGGCCTTTAAGCATAACAACTAATACAAAAGGTTTAAAACAGAATAGGATAGGATTAATAAAAATAACAAAAAAAATTCAAAAAACTATTAAATTAAGTTAAATTGATGTGATAGTAAAATAATTTCATCAAAATTTTAATAAAAATCTTAAAAAAAAATACAAATTCTCGTTAACCTATCAATCAAAATTTCAAAACCCTGACTTTTTATAGTACCGATGTTCCACATATTACGAAGTTTGCTCCGCTATTAAATCCCAATAATATGTTCAAATAGTTACGTTATAAAGGCCTCTGTGCTCTGATTGGAGAGGACGGCCAGTTTCTATGTAGAATGGTCGAATATATTAAACTGCAAAAAGAAGGGATTAGGTTATACCGGATGACTGGTCCAATTTCAGCTGAATGGCGTTCCCGCCCTCCATTTGCCGAAGGTGTTCAGCACCCCATGTTACTCGAAAGGCCTCGGAAAATGTAGCTGGACGGGCTTCGACACCATTTCCTGATAGAAACCCAAACAAAGCAACCAATACTATTCCGATGAAAACCCCACCAGAATTAGGACTGGAAATGTTCTGCCCCTTCAGTAGAGTCATTCCTGCAAGGAACAAACTGATAGCAGTACAAAAAAGAGATATTGGACATAGCAGCAAACGAGTATTTTTATATCTGACTTCTCTCACTGTGCAGTCTCAACATTATTGGCTTTCGTTTTCGGTCGGTATGATTGGATCGAACATGAACGCGTAACTGACATAGACAGTTCTGCTGGGCATTGTTTAATCCATCAAATTGCAATCATACCAGGGCCCGATTACAGTAAAGAATGTTGTTCCATATTAATGCCCCCCTCCAAGTTTTAATTGCAGTTCATTTGCATGTGGCTGGTATAACGCCATGTATGTCCGGTCTGATGAGAGGGAGCGATCAAGCATTTACATCACAGTACTTTACCAATAGCGTGTTGTCTCAAAATCACGTACCTCATTTACGATATATTTTATGAAATTTCTTTCAATCCCGAACTTCACGGGGAACATTAAGAAACCTTATCATAGGGTTTAAGAAAGGCTTCAGAGATAGATAAAGATAGAATAAGTTACATTTGTAGTAACCAGATCTGTTCTTGATTAAAAAAAGGTTGAATTCAGCCAGATTTATACATACGATCCACGAGAAAAGGAGAAATGCTACATGAATAAACTACTCTCATAAACATTATTTCGTTATTAAGTTTACAGATGATCTAAAACTTGTCTAAGTATGAAATTATTATTACAAATGATTGGAAAACAGCATATATTTACAAATTATTAGAAACTTGTAAACTATGAAATTGTCATTATAATTTGTGATTATAAATTATTTGAAATAGTGATGAATAAATAAAGGGTTAGTTTAAAAGTTCTATGTTTTTGAAGTTTTTTATATTTTTTTTCTGTTTGAAAATTATTATAGAATTAGAATTTCTTAAAGGTATTGTTGATGAATTGATAATTTTACAAGTTTCAAATCATGTTTTTGAATGTCTAAATAAATTTAACATCTTCAAAAACTTTAGAATACTTATACAAGATTAATCACTAAAATCTACATTTTCAATTATTTTTCTAAATTTCTAACCTAATTTTAAATAAAGCCATTCCAAAACATAAAAATAAAACTATAAAAAGTTTGAACTACCTCATAAATAAACAACATTTATACAGTACTGTAAACAATTTTAATTTCACCTTTCTTATCATAATTCCGAACAACCCTTCAACAAATCATAACATTTTTAACCCTATACAGTACAGTAAACAATTTTAATTTCACCTTTCTTATCATAATTCCGGACAATCCCTTCAACAAATCATAATTTTTTTAACCCATGAATAACGCTCATCCAACTTCACAAGAATAAGACGACTCGGGCAATTGGAATCGTCCTGAAGCTTGATAGTTTTTTCAGTGGCGTCGGTGGATTTAGAGTTATATAGGATGTAGCTTGTAAAACTTGATGTAGGAGCCACCTTCAATTATTCTGCACCCTACCATTAGATATCTGTTGTTAAGACGAAAGAGACATCCTAAGTACCACAATCATTGCTTCCATAGTTTATGGATGGTAACGTTGCACGGTTATTTTCCTCCGTATCGGAACTTTTCTGTTGGGCAAAGACATAATATGAAGACTCAATGTCTAGGGTGAGCGTGAGCAATATTCAGTGTGTTAAGCAGCATTCAAAATATTTAGTTTGTTAAATAGCTATTGCAAGTGGATTAGAGGTAATTTGATCTGAATTTGTTTTCAAATCAGATGATTTATAATCCATCTGTCTTAATATTCAAAGTTGTTTAACAAGTTGGATATTGACAACTATAAGATAAATCCATTATAATTTTATGTTATTGTCCATCTTAATACCTTAATATTCAAAGTTGTTTAACAAATTGGATAATGACAACTATAAAATGGAGGATGAAAATAAGTCCATTATAGTTTTATGTTATTGTCCACAATTACTCTTCAATTGTAAAATATATTAAATATTTTCAAAATTAGATTTCACGAGTCAATTATACATATATGTTGGAACAGCAGGTTGATGTTTTTTTTCTTTTTGTTTTAAACATAATTACTATTTTTATTAAAATATTAAAATTTAAATTAATATTTTCATATTTTGTATATATTTTAACGAATCTTTTAACTTTTACATATAAAATGTTATAAAAAATATAAAAATGTTAATTTAAATTTAAATATTTTAATAAAAATAATAGATTTTTTTTAAAACAAAGAAAAAGAAAACATCAACATGTTGTTCAAACATAAATGTATAATAATTTAGTCTGAAACCTAAGTTCGAAAATATTTAATATATTCACTTTCACTATTAGATTATTTAACATAAAATGCTATGATTAGATATCTAATGTACACGAAAAAGTTAAATAACATGGAAGACAACAAGCTTCCTAAAATTGCTTCAAAATCCTTTGGGGAATAAGGATACTATTAAAAATATCATCAAATCTAAACTTAAGGAGAAAATGTGGTATGATAAAGAGTTAGAGGAAAAAAGAAAATTAAGGTATTATAAGGATGTAATCAACCCTAATCTAGAAGATCAAAATTAACACTTTCTCTTAGAGTGTCCAGCCTATACCCACATTAGATCTCAATTTCAAAATATTTGTCAGAGTACCAACCTTCATAACTTTTTAACTCAACAAAACTATGGTGTTGTTGGAAAACTTCTCTTAATGTTTTTCCAACATAGAAACAACATTCTAAATAATTGCAAAAGATAACTTTTTAACTCAACAAAACTATGGTGATGTTGGAAAACTTCTCTTAATGTTTTTCCAACATAGAAACAACATTCTAAATAATTGCAAAAGATTATATATATATATATATATATATATATATATATATATATATATATATATATATATATATATTATTTGTCTAGTTGAAACTTCTGAGCATGAAGAGTCTAAGGTCCCTAACATAGAAGGATTTGTCTTTTGGTCGGCATGGAACAAAAAATCCCACCATAGAGGGATAGGAAGCATAGCTTGTTATATTAGAAAGAGCATTTCTCCTCACATTCAACTTCATAAGATTGACCCTCTCAATTAGTACATTTGGATAGAAATTTCAGACACTAATGCTAAGAAGATGTATATAGCAATTTGCTATTTTGCACCTATTAATTCTATTTTTTTATAAGAAAAACAATCTAGATAACAGTTGTCCCTATAATAATTTAGAAGAAGATATTTATAGTTTGAAAAATGAAGGTAATATCATCCTGCTAGGAGACTTTAATGCTAGGATTGTAACTAAACAAACTACTCTTTTAAGTAATGACTCCAACCATAATCCTTTATGGATAGATGAGGACCTTGTTTTATCTAATAGCTACAAAAGAATTTGTGAAGACCTAATTGAGAATTTGTTTAGTATTGAGTTGGTCAAGCTCTGCAGCTCTCAAGACTTAATAATTTGCAATGGAGTAATGAAGTGTCCAAACTCCAACCAGATGACTTGTATTCATGGGCTAGGTAGTAGTGTTGTACATTATGTGATATCTCATATCCCCGTTTCCAATGAAATAACAACTTTTGACCTTTTCAATGACCATGAGCCTGAATTTGATCATAAACCTTTAACCCTAACTCTAAACGTTTCCATGCATAGGAGCACCATTGAAGAGAATTATGATAATCAAAGGAATTTGCACTTTGACAAAAGTAAAGTTGGCATTTTGTTAAAGGATTTAAATAGTAAATTAAATCTCATAACTTATAATGACAACATTGAAGAACTCTATCGTAATTTTACAACTACCCCTTCCACTTCTATTAACAAGTTCTCTTTTGAGGTGTCCTATAAAAAGAATAATAGAACGACCAACCCTTTGTATGATAAAGAATGCAAAATTGCTAGGAAATCCATTAGGGATGCTTCTAATGAGTCCTTAAAACTCGATAAGATCAATACGTACAAATCCCTAATTAAAAGAAAAAAAAGTACTATATCAATAAAATGCAAGAGCAACTTTCACAACTATATAAGTTGGATCCTAAGAAGTTCTAGAGCCAAATTCTAAAATGAAATATTAAAGAAAATAATAGGATTCCCTTAAGGGACTAGAATTCCTACCTTAAAAGTCTTTACGAGTTCGCTAATTCCATGGACACCATTCCTATTGTCCCTACAAAGGAAGAAGTTTTTTCTTTAAATGACATCGAGTTTGGGGTTAAGCAGCTTGCAAATGGGAAAGCTAAGGACATTAAAGGCTACGAAGCTGAAATTTTTAAAATCAGATGGAAAATCCTTATCCCTCATAAACACAAGCTCTTCAATTTAGCAGTCAAGCAGGGCTTCCCTAAACCCTCAACACAAAGCCTCATTGTTCCTATTTTTAAAAATGGGGATAGAAAAATTCCCTCTAATTATAACACCACTATGATTAGCCTAATTTTAGCCAAGATTTATGGAATTATTTTGGAAAAGAAGATTACCCTTTGGATAGAAAGTCACGGTAAAAGAGCTAAAGGTCAGGCTAGATTTAGAAGATATCATTCAATTGTAGACCATCTTGTTACCTTTAGGATCATTGCAGAGGAGTTCCGCAATACTAAAACCAATCTTTTTTGTTGTTTTGTTGACTTTAGAAAAGATTTTGACATGGTTCCTAGGAAAAACCTTTGGAATAGGTTGGAAGAGATAAAAGT
>ML850605.1:12009-29713 GCA_009831015.1 Picea engelmannii
GAAGAAACTCCTCTTTGAGATTCTTGTTACACATGTTATTCTTTACGGATGGATGTGAAGTCTGGGGTTGTAGTATCTCTCGTAAATCCTAGAGAAAGATAGAGAAAATACAAAATAATTGTATAACCTATAATCTCAAAATTAAAGGAAATACGCCCTATCCCATCCTCCTCTTAGAAACAAGCCTCTCCCCCATTGAGAGCATGACTATGACTAGATACCTAATGTATAAGAACACGTTAAACAACACAGAAGAAAAGAGGCTTCCTAAAATTGCTTCAAAATAGAGTCATAACCACCATCGACTCAAGCGAGGATGGCATAAAGATGCTCAGTCTTGGTTAAACTATTGGGGAATCATAGAAGACACCATTTTGTAGAATAAATATGCTATTAAAAAAAATGTCAAATCAAAATTTAAGGAGAAAATGTGGTGTGATAAAGAGTTAGAGGAAAAAATAAAATTAAGGTATTATAAGGATGTAATCAACCATAATCTAGAAGATCAAAATTATCTATCTGTTTTGCCAAGTGTAAAGAAAAAAATAAGCATTTCTAAGATAAGAAAAAATTATCACGAGCTCCATAGTGAAACTGGGCGTTGGTCAATTCCTAAAATGCCATGGGATGAAAGAGTGTGTCACCTTTGTGACACTAAGAAGGTTGAAGATGAAAATCACTTTCTCTTAGATTGTCGAGCCTTTACCCATATTAGATCTCATTTTCAAAATATTTTTCACACTACCAACCTTCCTAACCTCTTAACTCAACAAAAGTATGGTGATCTTGGAAAGCTTCTCTTAATGCTTTTCAAGCACATAACAAAATTCTAAAGAATCACAAGTAATCACTTACCCTCTTAAGGTCCAATAGACCAATTCGGTCTTAGTGGACATTAATCATCATCATCATCATCATCTATATATATATACCATTATTTTTATTATTTGTTAATATTATTATACACTATTATGTTAATTGATTAGTATATTTAACTTGAAAAGAAAATTAGTAATAATTTTTAATCAATATATTTTTTTTATTATTTTGAATTTTTATATATGGTGGATAAAAAATTACCAATAACCTTTATATCCTTTTTATAATTACAATTTATATATTCTTTAAATATATATAATTACCATAACATTTGTATTTTTTTATAATTACAATTTATATGTTTTTTAAATATATATATTTTTTGTTATTATTTTATTTGTACATCATTAATAAAACTATATTAACTAGAATTCTTATTATTTTATTTGTGTATGTGTAATAAATAATCATTACAACTAAGTCATTTAAATAACATAAACAATTTATTGACAATGACAACTAAGTTAGTTAAATAACCTTAACAATTTATACACTTTACATGGTTTTATTTGTAGCGAAGAGGCAATGATTACATGGACAAGAATAGTTAAATGAGATTCATTAATTAGTGTATTATTTTGGATATTTATTTTAAAAAGATTATTATTTAAATAGATATTTTTAATTATATTGGTAAGACATTGATTACATGGTTAAGAATAAGAATAGTTAAATGAGATTTATTAATTAGTCATATTTATTTTAAAAATATTATTATTTAAATACATATTTCAAATTTTATTAATTATTTTTTAATTTTATAATAATAATGAAAAAAATACAAATATAAAATTTGTTTTTATATCAAAATTTTAATTAAAATAAAAAAATATAAACACAAAATATTATTTATATTTACATTTTTTCTTTCAAATATACATGTGATATTGAGTGGGCCTAATGGTTAAGAACATGTGTTTCTTCCTAAGAGGTCACAAGTTCAAATCTAGAGGGGGGTAGGGTATGCATACCTCTGTAGACTTTACAAGTCAAATCGTTGGGCGGAGGGGGGTCTCTTGTCCCACAAACAAGGGGGTCTCTCATATATTTTGGTTTTTACTTTTGTTCTTTTTAATATCTTCCCACAGTTTTAAAAAAATTCCATAATGATTAAAGGTAAATAAAAAAGATATCAAATATTTAATATTTGAAAGTTGTGCGAAATTCTTATGTGAATTATTGTAAGTTATCTCATTTTTTTTTTCTACTTTCTCTAAATTCCGTGATAATAATAATAATAAATAATATATTCTTAGTGTTACCGTCAAATAATTTATATGAGACCTCTTATGCCCATCAATTTTGAGTGGTAAAGTATACATAAGTATACATACTCTACTTCCCTCTCGATACTAAAGATGTCCTATTTATTAAGATATATACAATTTTTAAAAAATATAATATCTTTCTCTTAACAACTTACACTATTTTATTTGTGTTGATATTCTCTTGTAATTAATATTAAACTAATATTAATTTTTATTTATTATTAATAATTATTATGTGAATGTGGAGATGCTCTTAGTTTAGTAACTAAGTACAAAATTAAAGAACTTGTAAATAGATTGTATGTTTTTCTCTTCTCTATTTTTCCATTTTCCCAGAGTGAAATTAATCTATAAATACATTAAAATGTATAATTTCTATATCTTGGACGTTCCAACAAAGTTTTAATAAATACATCCATAAAATAACAAATAAAAGAGTGTAAAGGTACATAAGTAATAATGCCAAATATTTTTTAAGCAAGATTTGTATTCATATATCAACAAAATATACAAGAAACTAAATAATAAGCTTATGATATTCATATATCAACAATATATATAAGAAAATAAACGGATCAGTATTCATGTTATAACCCTAAATTGTTCCATACCTGCATACCTGGCATTTGGCCATCTTACTTGCTATTTTTTCCAAGCCATCACTGAGTAGCTCTTCTTAAAAACACTATTTTTGAAGATGTATGTGCCCTATACCACTGTTGCCCGCGTACACACGCCTACTGCACCACTACAACCCATGTATGTACACTAGATGCACTATTACATCCCGCGTATACTTGCAAAAGTTGCAAAAATTAAAAAGTTGCAAGCAATTCGCTGAGATTACGAGATTTTGGGTAGTTTCCCAATAGATCCACCGCCTATAGCCCATCACCCAACCGAATAACCATCCTTTTGTCATATAAAAGGAGGTGTTGGGATCTCATTCCTAAGCTAAGAATAAGAACAGTGAAACTCTGCCCATTTCACATCCCCTCCTTGCCCCAAGAAATTGCAGCCACCTTGTGAGATTTGCCTCATAATTTCCCATTTTCCCCTTTTTCCTCCATTATAAGCCTATTTCATTTCCCTAGAGAGAGGTTGAGAGGAGAAAGATACGCAGAGGCATAGTTGGATCTTCGTGAAGAGGAGCCCAGACCAGATTTGTGGAGCGATCGTCGACCTTGTTGTAAGTAAACATTGTGATATCAATAAAAGAAATACTTTTCCTGTCCCGAAATATGACGTGTCAAATGTTTGTATTTGATTTATGCTATATTCTAATGTCTAACCCATGATTTAAATATGAAATGGATGTTTGTAGTTTCTTGTTTATATGTTTGTGAATGCAGGTCAGCCTTGGGAGGAGGCTTGCAGTTAGCAGAGCTATCAAGCACGAGAGGATCGACACCGGACACAAAGTAAAAGGTAAAGTTACTTGATCCTTTCACTTTGTCTTTCATGTATGAATTTGGGGTATGTTCAAGGTATTTATAAAAGTAGGAGACTTTTAGACAGTTAGATATGCCTACATGTTGAACCCTACTATAGTCCATAGGGGGGTTTTCCCACTATAGCAGAACTGGTGACCATACTGGGGAAGCCTCTAGGGTTTTACGGGATTTGTTTTGGGTGTTTGATTAGTTTTATTACCTTTTTAGTTTATGTAAGTATGCTGAGTCTTTAAGGGATTCTGGTCACATGTTCGTGTTATACCAGTTCTCTCTACCCTGTCAATAGGCCTGCTTGTTTTCTTTTTTGAGAAGTTACAATGGTGTACACGACCTATTGTGGGTCTGCACGCGTACATACGTGCCCTTCTATATAGACAACCCACGTACATATGCAAGTTGCTTATGTGTCAGTAGCGTGCATGTGTCAAGAGATTTTTATTTAAGAAGAGGCAGTCAAACTCTTCCCTGATTGAAGTCATACTTCTCATGGTTTCTTTATTAAGTACCTTATCTCTGTTGTTAAAGTCATAGCCTGAGTTTGACATCAATTTTCTTATCTTTTTAAATATTTGTTGTGTTTTCTTTGAAAGGGTTTTAGACGAGTCTGTGAGTCTTTGATCATCCTGTTTGGTGTCTTCAGTGATGTCATGTGATCCGCAGTGGGCTAGAGGTCAGTTTCAATCTTGTCTTGTCTTTTAATTTTTCCCTTTCACTTGCTTTAAAGAAAAGAAAAAAAGATTTATTTTGAGTTTTCTTGTTTGAAGCATTTCAAAATAAAAATAAAAAATTTCATTTCTTTGTTTGGTTTAGTTGGGTTGATTATTTTGCTTGCTCGGAAAAAAAGAGTTTTTTTCATAAGTTCTTTACTGATTGCTTAGAACATGAAGTAGCTCGTAGTCGAGCGAAATTTCATTTTAGGTTTTCCTTTAAAAGATCTTAGAAAAAGTAGTTATGAAAAGTTGGTTAAAGAGTTAGTTGCAAATATTTATTTGTCAAATAGAAGTAATTTTGCTTTCAGTTTCGTTTATTTCTCCTTCTTCGCCTCTCAAAACACACCACTAGTTTCATTGTCGTTTCCTTGACTTAAAACAAGCCACTTAAAATTAACGCTAATTTAAAATCAACTAGACTTTATGTTTGTAGGGTCAATCAACTAGTCTAGGCTAGAGCCTTGATTTAGGTTGGAGATGAAACTCTTCAAGGCTTCCAAACAAACATTGGAGTCAGTGCTAGGGAGTGTGAAAAATACAGTAAACATGAAAGTTATCCGAGACCCCCCTCTAACACAGGGGCTAAACATGAAGTCACATGCGGAAAGGTAGAAGAGATAACCCCTCCAAAGTCAGACCAAGCGTAGTGGGGAATGCATATAAAGGACTTGTCATGGGATATTGTCAGTTGCATTTACCTATGGAGCTTCATGGATCTCAAATCCATTCGAGGTCCTCATTTGTCTTCCGGACCATTTTCTTTTGATACCCTTGATAGGTTTCAGGCTTGATACCCTGCTCATTATGGTCGACCTGACTGTCGAATGTACCCGCCTGGTGACTGTTCACGAATTGGAAACCTAGTTTCCTTTATTCTAGAGATTTACACAGGTGACTGCGGGGGTATACCGTGGTACCTAGGGAATACGTTGGGCCACGCTTTTCATAATATACCCAAAGGGTTCTTTCATGTTTGAGTTACACTTACACTGATACGTTGCTCAAGTGTTGGCTGGCGTAACTGTTCTTCCAACTAGATAATGGTTTGCTTGATTTATCTCATAGGGAATTTTCTAGTGTGTGTTGGTTTTCAATGTTAGTAAAAGCCTTACAGTGTCATTGATCTTTTCACAAAGTGGAATATCAAGATCTATGTTGGTCGCAAAGGCTTCTAGGCCTGCCGCCGGTTACATTGAAGCCACCACCACCACCATTACAGTGAAGACTTGACTAGCAAGGGTCATTTGAGGCAATCGGGCCGCAAGAAACTATGCCTGAGCCATTTGCGAGAGGAGAGCACTTGAATCCAGAGGAATCAACTATTTCTGACCTTGGAGCGGAAGTTCTCAGGAATTTTAACCCTTCGATCACTGACTTGTCGGCGCCACTTTTGATACAGCTTGTCCGTCCAAGGGTAACACATCATGAGCATCATATAGTCCTGCAAGAAACGATGGAAGCAAATGTTGTTACTTCGTCTGGGAGTCCTCATACTCCCTCAACAACTTCCACCATTGGGGGCATTCCACCTCCTAACCCACCTTCGTTGGTCCGGACCACAATGGTTTTGACCGCCTCTACTTCGGGAAACAATCTGATTCCATCTATGGTGACGATCACTGCATCATTCACACAGAGTGAGATGGGTCCTCCATTTTCATACGGGATGTACGACTCTTATACCAACTATGTCCTCACCTACTCCACCCTACATATCATGGGTCTGGGGGCAGGGAGCTAAAATGCTCTTTGCAGGGGTCCATGGGGGGCACCTCAACCCCTTATAACGCTATCCCTTACGACGAAGGTCATATACCTCCTTTTCCTCCCTCACTCGGCGGTGCTCCCCAAAAACCTGTGGGGCCGGACATGAACTACAACTTGTTTGAAGCAGGTAGTCTAGGACCTTTTTCCTACACCTAATTTTGAACAAAACAATTAAAAAAATAAAAATAAAAAAGTAAAACTATAAAAAGTTTGAACTACCTCATAAATAAACATTTATACAGTACAGTAAACAATTTTAATTTCACCTTTCTTATCATAATTCCGGACAACCCTTCAGCAAATCATAACATTTTTAACCCATGGATAACGCTCATCCAACTTCACAAGAATAAGACGACTCGGGCAATTGGAATCGTCCTAGAGCTTAATAGTTTTTTCAGTGGCGTCGGTGGATTTAGAGTTATATAGGATGTAGCTTGTAAAACTTGATGTAGGAGCCATCTTCAATTATTCTGCAGCCTACCATTAGATATCTATTGTTAAGACGAAAGAGACATCCAAAGTACCACAATCATTGCTTCCATAGTTTATGGATGGTAACGTTGCACGGTTATTTTCCCCTGTATCGGAACTTTTCTGTTGGACAAAGACACATAATATGAAGACTCAATGTCTAGGGTGAGCGTGAGCAATATTCAGTGTGTTAAGCAGCATTCAAAATATTTAGTTTGTTAAATAGCTATTGCAAGTGGATTAGAGGTAATTTGATCTGAATTTGTTTTCAAATCAGATGATTTATAACCCATCTGTCTTAATATTCAAAGTTGTTTAACAAGTTGGATATTGACAACTATAAGATAAATCCATTATAATTTTATGTTATTGTCCATCTTAATACCTTAATATTCAAAGTTGTTTAACAAATTGGATAATGACAACTATAAAATGGAGGATGAAAATAAGTCCATTATAGTTTTATGTTATTGTCCACAATTACTCTTGAATTGTAAAATATATTAAATATTTTCAAAATTAGATTTCACGAGTCAATTATACATATATGTTGGAACAACAGGTTGATGTTTTTTTTGTTTTGTTTTAAAAATAATTACTATTTTCATTAAAATATTTAAATTTAAATTAATATTTTTATATTTTGTATATATTTTATCATACGAATCTTTTAACTTTTACATATAAAATGTTATAAAAAATATAAAAATGTTAATTTAAATTTAAATATTTTAATAACAATAGAATTTTTTTCAAATAAAGAAAAAGAAAACATCAACATGTTGTTCAAACATAAATGTATAATAATTTAGTCTGAAACCTAAGTTTGAAAATATTTAATATATTCCCTTCCACTATTAGATTATTTAACATAAAATGTTATGATTAGATACCTAATGTACAGGAACAAGTTAAATAACATGGAAGACAACAAGCTTCCTAAAATTGCTTCAAAATCCTTCGGGGAATAAGGATACTATTAAAAATATCATCAAATCGAAACTTAAGGAGAACATGTGGTGTGATAAAGAGTTAGAGGAAAAAAGAAAATTAAGGTATTGTAAGGATGTAATCAACCCTAATCTAGAAGATCAAAATTAACACTTTCTCTTAGACTGTCCAACATATACCCACATTAGATCTCAATTTCAAAATATTTGTCAGAGTACCAACCTTCCTAACTTTTTAACTCAACAAAACTATGGTGATGTTGGAAAAATTCTCTTAATGTTTTTCCAACATAGAAACAACATTCTAAATAATTGCAAAAGATTATATATATATATATATATATTATTTGTCTAGTTGAAACTTCTGAGCATGAGGAGTCTAAGGTCCCTAACATAGAAGGATTTGTCTTTTGGTCGGCATGGAACAAAAAATCCCACCATAGAGGGATAGGAAGCATAGCTTGTTATATTAGAAAGAGCATTTCTCCTCACATTCAACTTCATAAGATTGACCCTCTCAATTAGTACATTTGGAAAAAAAATTCAGACACTAATGCTAAGAAGATGTATATAGCAATTTGCTATTTTGCACCTATTAATTCTAATTTTTTTATAAGAAAAACAATCTAGATAACAATTGTCCCTATAATAATTTAGAAGAAGATATTTATAGTTTGAAAAATGAAGGTAATATCCTCCTGCTAGGAGACTTTAATGCTAGGATTGCAACTAAACAAGTTACTCTTTTAAGTAATGACTCCAACCATAATCCTTTATGGCTAGATGAGGACCTTGTTTTATCTAACAACTACAAAAGAATTTGTGAAGACCTAATTGAGAATTTGTTTGGTATTGAGTTGGTCAAGCTCTGTAGCTCTCAAGACTTAATAATTTGCAATGGAGTAATGAAGTGGCCAAACTCCAACCAGATGACTTGTATTCATGGGCTAGGTAGTAGTGTTGTAGATTATGTGATATCTGATATCCCCGTTTCCAACGAAATAACAAMTTTTGACCTTTTAAATGACCATGAGCCTGACTTTGATCATAAACCTTTAACCCTAACTCTAAAATTTTCCATGCATAGGAGCACCATTGAAGAGAATTCTGATAATCAAAGGAATTTGCACTTTGACAAAAGTAAAGTTGGCATTTTCTTAAACGATTTAAATAGTAAATTAAATCTCATAACTTATAATGACAACATTGAAGAACTCTATCATAATTTTACAACTACCCCTTCCACTTCTATTAGCAAGTTCTCTTTTGAGGTGTCCTATAAAAAGAATAATAGAACGACCAACCCTTTATATGATAAAGAATGCAAAATTGCTAGGAAATCCATTAGGGATGCTTCTAATGAGTCCTTAAAACTCAGTAAGATCAATACGTACAAAGCCCTAATTAAAAGAAAAAAAAAGTACTATATCAATAAAATGCAAGAACAACTTTCACAACTATATAAGTTGGATCCTAAGAAGTTCTAGAGCCAAATTCTAAAATGAAATACTAAAGACATCATTCCTAATTCCCTAATTCCATGGACACCATGGACACCATTCCTATTGTCCCTACAAAGGAAAAAGTTTTTTCTTTAAATGACCTCGAGTTTGGGGTTAAGCGGATTGAAAATGGGAAAGCTAAGGACATTGAAGGCTATGAAGATGAAATTTTTTAAATCAGATGGAAAATCCTTATCCCGCATATACACAAGCTCTTCAATTTAGCAGTCAAGCAGGGCTTCCCTAAACCCTCGACGCAAAGCCTCATTGTTCCTATTTTTAAAAATGGGGATAGTAAAATTCCCTCTAATTATAACACCACTATGATTAGCCTAATTTTAGCCAAGATTGATGGAATTACTTTGGAAAAGAAGATTAGCCTTTGGCTAGAAAGTCACGGTACAAGAGCTAAAGGTCAGGCTAGGTTTATGAGATATCATTCAACCGTGGACCATCTTGTTACCTTTAGGATCATTGCAGAGGAGTTCTGCAATACTAAAACCAATCTTTTTTGTTGCTTTGTTGACTTTAGAAAAGATTTTGACATGGTTCCTAGGAAAAACCTTTGGAATAGGTTGGAAGAGATAAAAGTGTCTATCAAGTTGAGGGTTGTTGCAATAAGGATGTATGAGAATGTTATTACTAAGTTTAAAAACATTGAGGGCTGGTCAAAAGAGATTAACTACAAAATCAGAGTCAAACAAGGTTGTCCCTTGTCTCCTACCATTTTCGGCATAAACATTGACAAGTTAGAAGATTGTTTGGAAAAAGCAGGTTGTGTCAGCCCTACTCTCACTGGTATAGTCATCAATCTTCTTCTTTATGCCCATGATATCCTTCTTATGGCAAGGAGTCCTCATGATCTTGAAAACCAACTAAGAATCCTCAAGGATTTTTTCTCCAATATGGGTATGACTGTTAATACTGGTAAGACTGATGCAGGAGCATCAGTCCATGCCAGCCAGCCAGCCAGCCAGCCACATATGCGTGCATGCATTCATATGCTAAAAGGGAGGCGTAACCTCATTTGAATTTGAATTGAATGTAATTTAATGTGCTTAGGCTGTTGAGACATGGAATCCGTGCCTTTGAGCAGGCGTTAGGTAGATCGGCCTTTATTGTAGATCAGCTGAGATCTAGATCCAAGTGCTGGACTAGACAACCCATTCATTGTAATTGAATAGGGTAGGTAAATCCTGGAGGGAAGCGCTCGATGAGCCCCTCAGGTAAAAGAGATTTTAGATCTCATTTTGAGTTAGTTGAGGTAGAGAAGAGAAGAGCCAGAGAGAGCTCGAGGAACACCTTGTAATTACAGGCATTTGCCATTAATATAACTAGAGCAGTTTTTCCTGCATTATTTTGTCTTATATGCATGTCTGTATGTGTTCTTTGTATAGGCTATGAATGTATATGTGTTGATGCATTCTGCAGGAGTTCGTTTGATTTCAGGTTGAAGGTCTTTGAGGCTTCACACTAGGAGGGTGTGACAGAACGTTGAGGGTTCTGAGAGCCGTTCACAGAGGTTGCACTTCTGAATACTGCGGGTTCAGACAGAGACGTGCTGCGGCACAAGATTGAATTCAACAAATCAAGAAGAAGACCTCAAGGTTGTTGAATACCTTGGAGGTAAGGCTATGTGGCTGAAACACAGTTGCAGACAGAACTTTACTGTAAGTTCTGTAGAACTCTGCCAGGTGGGCATTGAATGTAAGCACGAGGTGTTGGAGGAAGAACTCTACTGAGAGTTGAAGATAGAAGACAAAATCACTGAGGATTCTGTGAGAGCTCTGCTAGGTGGGCATCGAGCGAGTGCATAGGTGC
The DNA here is from genome assembly GCA_009831015.1 of Picea engelmannii. NCBI lineage: Eukaryota > Viridiplantae > Streptophyta > Pinopsida > Pinales > Pinaceae > Picea > Picea engelmannii. The sequence goes on from ML850605.1 coordinate 22,835, forward strand.
ACAGGAGGAGGAGACAGAACCGTTGGAAGTTCTGTGGAGAAGACACTCCGCCAAGAGGGCGTCGAGAAAGTGTGCAGATAGGCACAGAGGCGAAGAGAACTCTTCGAGTTTTGGAGCCGAAAGAAGAGTCCACTGAGGGATCTTTATTGGGTTGCGGAACACCCAGAAGGAGTCAGCTAGAAATCGCTGAGCAGAAGGATAGCCAGGAAGGAATCCACTTCATTCTCCATCTGAAGGAGAGGGAAAGAAGACAAAATCCCCCAACGGGTCTGAGTACTCGAGGAATCTCAGGAGAGACAGCACTGTAGGTGCACAAGGACTCTGCAGGAACGCAGATGTCGAAATACTTCAAGGATTCGAGAGTAAGAACTCTGGAGGAGTCAGTGTTTTTATACGCATAGCGAGACTCAAGGTCGAAGAGTTCGCAGAGGAGAAAAAAAATAAGGTTGAGGTCTTGGAGAAGTTCAAATTCTTCCAAGCGCAGGAAGAAATCACGCAAGAAGCTCAGGAGAGCTCAGCAGCCGTCATATCGGCCTGAAGAGAACAGATCTGAACTGTTGAGGATTTTACATCCAGGAGGAGCTCAGGAGGAGCCTACAGAAGAAGGAGACCGACAGTTGTCGGATCTCATACAGAAATCCTGACAGCCGTTGGATTGGGAGAAGCTGCGCAGAGGTCAAGCGCAAGAGCAGGCGCGCAGGAAGCTCAGGGAGGAGCATAGAGACCGTTGGATCGGTCGATAGAATCTGGGTCGTTGGTTTTCAATTCCAAGGAGCAGCCGGAGGAGCACGCACAGAGGGAGAACAGGTCTGGCCGTTAGATCTGGGACAAATACTCGACAGTCGTTGGATCTGCGGAAGTTATACGGAGGTTAAGTCCTCGTGGGTAGGAGGAGAAGTCCCGACAAGAGCTAGGGCCATCGGGATACTGGCCATAGGAGAATCAGAGTTCTTGAGGGAAAGGGAATCGAGACACCATAAGTCTCGAAACACCGACAAGATCAGATTCATCCATCTGAGGGACAGGTGTCGGAGATCAAGAAACCGTCGGCATAAGCCGTCATCAGGAAATCGGAGTTCCTGAGGACAAGAGGAATGAGACATTTGAGGTCTTGAAATACCAACGTAATCGGGATTGTCCATCTAGGAGGATGCGTGGCAACCATCAGCGCACCGGGGAAGAGGACAGGTGTCAGACATCTGGGAAGTGTCGGGAATCAGGATATCGAAGATCCCGGGCACAATGGTTTCATGCATTGCAGAATCACGATACATGATTTCCCGATAAGGCCTAGGAGCGTGGGGCCACACTGACTGTCAGGAGGACAGGTGGCAGATTTTAACGACAGGCGAAATGGACCGTTGACAAGCCAATGACCAGGACCCATCGGAGGATCAGGAATCGGAGAATCGCGAGTTCAAAGGGTGCGTGCACATTGATGTCGCAAAACCCGAAACCCCGATGGACAGCTAGATGGCCGCGGTCATATGCTAAGTGGTCACATGGACCATGGTATAGACGGGAAGGGCTAGAGATGAGAAGGAAGGGGCGCGTTGGGATTCGGAGGATCGCGAGTCCCGTGGACAAACGCATCATGATATTGAAAACCTCGATGAGAGGTTTGACTGAGGTCATGTGTTGACAATCGTATGGGCTAAGGCCTACAGCCAGGAGGGCTAGCGTGTGGAAAGGAGCGCATCGGTAATCGGGGATTGGAGAGGTGAGAAACTCTCGACAGCAGAAAGTCCGAAACCCCGAACCCCGATAGAGAGTCGGGGATAACCACGGTTAGGTGCAGAAGGTCGCGAGGGCTCAGGAAGAAGGACCTATGGATTGGGTCAAGTTTTGACAGGGATTCCACTTGGAAATATAAAGAGCCACTTCGACTCAGCATAAGGATTTTAGAAACGATCCTGAGGAGCAGGAGGTCAGGTGAAGAGACCCTGCGGGGTGAAAGGAGGGATTGTCTGCATCAAGTGGTATCAGAGCGGGAATCTATTTGTATGTTGCAGATAGAGGAGCAGGAAGAAGACAGAGCGTTGGAGGACTCTGTGACGATTGGTTGCAGGTAGGCAGCAGTCGAGGAGACAGTCAACAGGACTGTATAAAGATGAAGCTGGAACACTCAGAGATGCAGGGTGACAACATCAAATCTGCCAGGGAGGTAGATAGACATAGCAAAATGGCTACTGAAGGTCGTAGGAAGAAGAAGCCAGAGATGATGAGCGCAACATAAATGGATAAATATCTCGCTGACATAAAGCGGGGGATGGAGGAGCTCGAAATGAAGATGTGACAGAGTAAAAAGCCGAGATGGGTATATGAATGACCCATGAAGACGCCAAAGGTGAAATGGCCAGTCAGGGAGTTGATGGTCAAAGGACAACAAAGGTTGTTAAGGAGATGGATGAGGTACGCTGAAAACCTCAGACCCATAGAAGAGGAGGAGATGGTTTACATCTGTGAACCAGAGATTGGAGACATTCTCGGTGAGGAGAATGATCAGAGATCGTTGCGGGATCTCATAGACTGCCAGGAGGGCAGTGGAGAGTTTCCATATTGCCAGATGGGCAAGGGAACAGAGAATGAATTGGGATCGTCTGAGGATCTCAAGCACTGCCAGGTGGGAAGAGAAGTAGAAGTTCCAGTTTGCCATGAGGGCAACGAGTTGAGATCAGTTGAGTATCTCATGGACTGTCATGAGGACAACCAGGGAATTTCAATTTGCCAGTTGGGCAATGATAAGAGATCGCTGCGGGATCTCAAAGACTACCAGGAGGGCAGCATAAGCATCGAAGACTGCCATGAGGGAAGAGATGAACATTTGGGGCCATTTGAAGGTCTCATGAAGAGTTCAATTCAGAAAGGAGTGTTGATGAAGATGGGATCGGTTGATCTCATGGTCTGTCAGGGAAGCAGCGGAAGCATCCCATATTGCCAGATGGGCAGGGATGAGCAGATGAATTTGGATCAACCAGAGGAGCTGACATAGCAGATGAGACTATCTCATAGTCTCATAAATTCAAAGATGGACTTGGATCAGCAGATGCAACTGACAGAGGAGAAAGTTCAAGATGATATTATGATGATTGGGGGAATTGAGATATTCCTACCATGTGCCCAGGAGGAGGTAGAAAGTTATATTGCAGGTGCAGCAACAGCAGCAGAACAGTCACAACTGATAATGACTGTTAAGGAGGAATTGGAGCAGGTATTTGAGACTGCCCAAGCATGAGAAGAAGCTGAAGAAGTTGTAGCGTTGGAGCTGCCAACAGAAGAAGAAGCAGAAGACGAAGAAGAGAAGAGTGATCATTCCGAGGAATGGCTCAACACATTCAGCATTGAAGCTGAAGAGACTGGAACATGGGAGGTTGCATAAACAGAGGAAGAAGAAGCAGACAACATTTTCTTTGCTGATCTGTGGGATCAGATAGAATCCCTAGAAGAAAGGGTGAGATTGCAGGGAAGGCACATCCAACAGGTGAAGTTGGAAATAGATGAGGAAGGCATGGGAGATCATGGTGATCTACCCAATGGCCAGAAATTTTTTCAGTTGAGGAGACTGCAACAACAGGACCAGCCACTCGAGCAGCTAGATGAAGTAATAGAGGACATCAGGGAGCTGATGTTGAAGTTAGTAGACACTACCAGCAGGGAGAAGTTGGGTAGAGAAAAGGCAGTAGCAGCAGTGCAGCAGAAGCAGCAACAGCAGCAGAATGGAGCGGATGGAAAGCTCCAAAGACTTATTTGGGATCCAAGAGGATTCCAACAGCTATAGGGGAATCTCATGAGAAGGAGCTCATGATTTTTGCAACTGTGGAGTATTATCCAGGAGCATCACTCCATGCCAGCCAGCCAGCCAACCAGCCACGTCTGCGCGCATGCATTCATATGCTAAAAGGGAGGCGTAGCCTCACTTGAATTTGAATTGAATGTAATTTAATGTGTTTAGGCTGTTGAGCCATGGAAGTCGTTCCTTTGAGAAGGCGTTAGGTAGATCGACCTTTATTGTAGATCGACTGAGATCTAGATCCAAGTGCTGGACTAGAAAGCCCATTCATTGTAATTGAATAGGGTAGGTAAATCCTAGAGGGAAGCGCTCGATGAGCCCCTCAGGTAAAAGAGATTTTAGATCTCATTTTGAGTTAGTTGAGGTAGAGAAGAGAAGAGCCAGAGAGAGCTCGAGGAACACCTTGTAATTACAGGCATTTTCTATTAATATAAACAGAGAAGCTTTTCCTGTATTATTCTGTCTTATATGCATGTTTGTATGTGTTCTTTGTATAGGCTGTGAATGTATATGTGTTGATGCATTCTACAGGAGTTTGTTTGATTTCAGGTTGAAGGTCTTTGAGGCTTCACACCAGGAGGGTGTGACAGAACGTTGAGGGTTCTGAGAGCCGTGCACAGAGGTTGCACTTCTGAATACTGTGGGTTCAGACAGAGACGTGCTGTGGCACAGGACTGAAGTCAACAACTCAAGAAGAATACCTCAAGGTTGTTGAATACCTTGGAGGTAAGGTTGTGTGGCTGAAACATAGTTGCAGACAGAACTTTGTTGTAAGTTCTGTAGAGCTCTGCCACGTGGGCATTGAGTGTAAGCACGAGGTGCTGGAGGAAGAACTTTGCTGAGAGTTGAAGATAGAAGATAGAATCACTGAGGATTCTGTGAGAGCTCTTCCAGGTGGGCATCGAGCGAATGCATAGGTGCACAGGAGGAGGAGACAGAACCGTTGGAAGTTCTGTGGAGAAGACACTCCGCCAGGAGGGCGTCGAGAAAGTGTGCAAATAGGCACAGAGGCGAAGATAACTTTTTGAGTTTAGGAGCCGGAAGAAGAGGCCACTGAGGGATATTTATTCGGGTGCGGAACACCCAGAAGGAGTCAGCTAGAAGTCACTGAGCAGAAGGATGGCCAGGAAGGCATCCACTTCATTCTCCATCTGAAGGAGAGGGAAAGAAGACAAAATCCCCCAAGGGGTCTGAGTACTCAAGGAAGCTCAGGAGAGACAACACTATAGGTGCGCAAGGACTCTGCAGGAACGCAGATGTCAAAATACTTCAAGGATTCGAGAGTAAGAACTCTGGAGGAGTCAGCATTTTTATACGCATAGCGAGACTCAAGGTCAAAGAGTTCGTAGAGGAGAAAAAAAATAAAGGTTGAGGTCTTGGAGAAGTTCAAATTCTTCCAAGCACAGGAAGAAAGCACGCAAGAAGCTCAGGAGAGCTCAGCAGCCGTCAGATCATCCTGAAGAGAACAGATCTGGACCGTTGAGGAGTTTACGTCCAGGAGGAGCTCAGGAGGAGCCTACAGAAGAAGGAGACCGACATTCGTCGGATCTCATACATAAATCCCGACATCCGTTGGATTGGGAGAAGCTGCGCAGAGGTCAAGCGTAGGAGCAGGCGCGCAGGAAGCTTAGGGAGGAGCATAGCGACCGTTGGATCGGTCGATAGAATCTGGGCCGTTAGTTTTCAAGTCCAAGAAGCAGCCGGAGGAGCGCGCACAGAGGGAGAATAGGTCTGGCTGTTAGATCTGGGACAGATACCCGACAGTCGTTGGATCTGCAGAAGTTACACGGAGGTTAAGTCCTCGTGGGTAGGAGGAGAAGTCCCAACAAGAGCTAGGGCCATCGGGATATTGGCCATCGGAGAATCAGAGTTATCGAGGTAAAGGGAATCGAGACACCATAAGTCTCGAAACGCCTACAAGATCAGAGCCGTCCATCTGAGGGACAGGTGTCGGAGATCAAGCGACCGTCGGCATAAGCCATCATTGGGAAATCGGAGTTCCTAAGGATAAGAGGAACGGGACATTGGAAGTCTCGAAATCCCAACGTAATCGGGATCGTCCATCTAGGAGGACGTGTGGCAACCATCAGCGCACCGGGGAAGAGGACAGGTGTCAGACATCTAGGAAGAGTCGGGAATCGGGATATCAGAGATCCCGGGCACAACGGTTTCATGCATTGCAGAATCACGATACACGATTTCCCGATAAGGCCTAGGAGCGTGGGGCCACATTGACTGTCAGGAGGATAGGTGGTAGATTTTAGCGACAGGCGAAATGGACCGTTGACAGGACAACGACCGGGACCCATCGGAGGATCAGGAATTGAAGAATCGCGAGTTCAAAGGGTGCGTGCACATTGACGTCGCAAAACCTGAAACCTCGATGGACAGCTAGATGGCTACGGTCATATGGTAATTGGTCACATGGACCATGGTATAGCCGGGAAGGGCTAGAGCTGAGTAGGAAGGGGCGCATCGGGATTCGGAGGATCGCGAGTCCCATGGACAGGCGCATCATGATATTGAAAACCCTGATGAGAGGTTTGACCGAGGTCATGTGTTGACGGTCGTATGGGCTAAGGCCTATAGCTAGGAGGGCTAGCACGTGGAAAGGAGCACATCGGTAATCGGGGATTGGAGAGGTGAGAAACTCTTGACAACGGAAAGTCCGAAACCCCGAACCCTAATAGAGAGTTGGGGATAACCACGGTTAGGTGCAGAAGTCCGTGAGGGCTCAGGAGGAAGGACCTGTGGATTGGGTCAAGTTTTGACAGGGATTCCACTTGGGAATCTAAAGAGCCGCTTCGGCTCAACATAAGGATTTTATAAACGATCCTGAGGAGCAGGAGGTCAGGTGAAGAGACCCTGCGGGGTGAAAGGAGGGATCGTCTGCGTCAAAGACTAAGGTCGTGATTATTAAATCCAATAAGATCCCTTATAATACCTTCGTATATGAAAACAACAACTTGGAGGAAGTGACTTCATACAAATATCTTGGAATTGATATTCACCACAAGCTCAATTGGAATTATAGCATTGAGAAAAGGATTATTGGGGGATGGAAAGCTTATTGTGGGCTTGAAAACAAT
>WSFP011368176.1:0-31810 GCA_009831015.1 Picea engelmannii
ACCAATATTTTGCAACACCTTATAAGGCCCATAGTACTTTGGTGATAATTTATTATCCTTCTTAGCTTGCTTGAGGGACATCTGTTTGTATGGTTGTAGTATTAAAAATACCCAATCCCCTACTTCAAAACTTCTTTCACTACGATGTTGATCTGCTTGTTGTTTCATGTGATTTTGTGCCATGGTTAGGTTGTACTTTAAGACTTGGAGAAGTTGTTGTTGATGCTCGATGTGATATTCCACTGCTTGAAGCTTAGATTTTTATTTTAGAGAAGAAGTGATGGATGGTGGGTGATATCCATAGAGCACCATAAATGGTGTCATTTTTCTTGTAGTATAAAAGGAAGTGTTATACCACCATTCTGCCAAGGGTAACCACTTGAACCATTGTGTTTGTTTATCATAGACAAAACAACGAAGGTATCCTTCCAGACATTTGTTCACTATCTCGGTTTGTCCATCAGATTGAGGATGATAAGATGAGCTATGATCCAATTAAGTACCCAAACAAGAAAATAATTGTGTCCAAAAATGTCCAGTGAAGATGGGATCTCTGTCACTTACAATATTCTTTGGGCTTCCATGTAGCTTTTGAACTATTTCTATGAATGTGGTGACAAATGTACTGGATTTGAAAGGGCGAGAGAGTGCACAAAAATGTGGGTACTTGGTCATTCTATCAACAATCACCATGAGGACACTCTTTCCTCTAGACTTTGATAAACTTGTGATGAAATCCATGTAAACCTCCTCCCAACGCTGACTTAGGATGGATAATGGTTGTAAAATACCCAGGGTATTAATTTTTTCCACCTTGTTTTGTTGGAAAACCAAATATTCTACCACAATCCTTTGAACATCAATTTTAAGTCCATACCAAAAAAAATCCTTCTTGACCCTGTGGTAGGTTTTCAAAAATTCTGAGTGCCCTCCTACCAGAGAGTTGTGCAATTCCAAGAGTACCTTTTGTTTGAGTTGGGATTTCTTACATAAATATAAGTGATCTTTGTACCATAGTGAATCATTTTTTGATGTAAATGTATCTAATACACTAGAATCATGCTACAACCTTTGAATGAGAGTCCACACTTTTTCGTCATTCTTCCATTCATCTCTTGCTTCTATTAACCAATCAGAAGGATGATCGAGATAACACATAGAAAGGCCTCAACATCTTCATCCTTTCTTGAGAGTGCATCTACCCTATGGTATTTTTTGATTAATTGGGCTGGTTTTCATTGATGTCAACCCTTGAAGAAAGTTCGATAGCAAATTCCGGCAACACAAAGGTTTGGGTAATGGAACCAAGCTTGTTTGATGGAAAATGGTATGAGTTTTGATATATTTGCAGGAAATACTATTCCATATGGATAGTACATGTCATTCCATTTCTAGTGGTATGTGGAAAGTCACATAACTTTTCACGGTTAGCGAGTTATGGCCATGTGAAGTTGGAGAACCCTCATGAGTCATCTAGAAGTCGCAAAAGGTCAAAGTAGTCAAAGTGGTTGCAAAGAAGAATTTATTTAAATAATAAAGTGAAGTGATGAGTGTAATATAAGTCAAAGTGGATATAAAAGAAATTTTTTAAATAATAAAGTTAATGGAGAAATTTCTAAGTGGACAAGTGGTAAGAAGTGGGTTGGACCTAAAATAAGGAAAGTGGGTTAAGATGGTTAGCATATAACTTAAATAATAGAGTGAAATGATGAGTGTACTATAAATCAAAGTGTATACAAAAGAAATTATTTAAATAATTAAGTTAATGGAGAAATTACTAAGTGGACAAGTGGTTAGAAGTGGGTTAACCCTAAAATAAGGAAAGTGGGTTAAGATGGTTAAAAGGTAACCCCTTGAGGAAGCTACATGAAAGTATAAATAAGAGGCAAGCCTCTCTCATTTTAAATACACTTGAGAATATTTAATATATACAAGTGACCGAGGTAACCAAAGGATATCTAAGCCAAATTTCAGAGGGAAGGTGAAGTAAAGAAGACCAGAATTCAAGGGAGGATAAATTCTTTTGATGATGCTTTCTAAGGTATGTTATTTATAGGTCATCTCACCATTTTTGCAATAATTTTTTTTTTGGAATGATTTAGACCATGAAACTAGGAGGCCATTGAGGAAACATACCCAAGTAGTTGTGATACAAATTTCGGCTTGTGGGTCGTTGCATTTTTGGAGTTACACTTCGTGGAAAATAGGGTTTGTGGCTAGTCCTTAAACTAGTCTAAAACAAGTGTTTCGGGTAAAAACGTCATAATTTATTCATAAAATATATAAATTCAGTAAGAAAAAATGTATTGGTTAGAGGGTTGTCTTTAGTATTCTTTGTACCATTTTTAGATCCATATAACAAATATTCCATTTGGGGCATGCTCTACAAGTTCGCTCTCTAGAATAAGACAAAATTCAACAAGGTATGCCATTTTTGCTATAACTCCTTTTTTAAGAGGTTCCAAGTAGTGAAACCTGGAGGAATTGCATAAAAGACACTGAGGAACATTTTGTACTATTTTAAGACTTTATTAATTACATGTACATAGTTAGTATTATTTCAAGTTAGGTTTGTTGACTAATCCAAAATTAGTCATGTGAGACTAAAGTAAAGTTTGATAAAAATGCTACTCTTTTTGTTAAAGGAAGGTTTACAGGTACGTGATCATATACACTAGGTCTATTACAAAGCTACAAATCAGATTTGGATGATGAAATTGACGAGGGATTTTGGTTGAGGTACATGTTGGGTACATGGTTGAGACAAGTAGTTGATGAGTTGACACATACGTGCGGTGTATAGTTGATGATGTTGATACATCTTGATGAGTCATAGTTTATGTGCATATGATGCATGATTGGTACATATTTTGTGCATGGATGATGCACTCATTGATGGTACATGTTTAGGTACAGGTTGGTGCATGGTTGATGCACTTGTTTACAGGGCAGTTGGATGGGGCAAGAACATGTGGTTGTAGACACCTTTCGGCTATAACCGGAGAACATAGCGGGTTAGATCCTCCTTCTGGTTGTAGCCATAGAATTGGGGAGTTGGAGATTCCTTCAGGTTGTAGCTTGAGAAACTAGGGGGTTGGAGCCTCATTTTGGTTGTATCCAGAGAATTGGGGAGTTGGAGATTCCTTCAGGTTGTAGACTGAGAAACTAGGGGGTTGGATCCTCCTTCTAGTTGTAGCTAGAGAATTGGGGAGTTGGAACTTCCCTCAGGTTGTAGCCTGAGAAACTAGGGGGTTGGAGCCTCCTTCCAGTTGCAACTGGAAAACAAAGGAAGTTGGTGTTTCCAATGAATGTAATTCTTAAATACATATAAGAAAAAGCACTATGTGGTTTTCTCTCACTTTGGGTTTCCATGTAAAACACTGGTGTACTGTGTATGTGTATGATTGCTCATTTGTTCATTGTTTATTTACTTTGCAACTATTGGATGATAATGCTACATTGATATAACACTTGCATTTTGTGGTTAAAAAGGATTACATTTCTCAATTACAGATTCACCCCCCCTCTCAGTAATCCAACAATATTGATGAGGGTCTGTAAATGAAATCTGGAGAAAGAAGAAATGAAGTCAAGGGAGAAATATGCTCATAATAATCAATTGTATATTCCTCTTTAACTTTTCTAGGAGAAAAAACAAGAGATATCATAGTTAGAAACTCTAAATAAAAATAAGCTTTTGATCGAGTAGTTATGTGAATATGATCTTCAAGAAATTTGGGAATGGTAACCCTAAGCCCAGAAAAATTGACCTTTAATTTTGAGAAATCAATGTTTGTTTTAGGTTCTGTAATTTCAGGCTTTACAGGAGTAGGTTTATCTTCATAAATAATTTAAGAACTCTTAAGTTTTAGATATATGAAGTATCAAATAGCGAATTAGAAATGGTGAATTTTAACTCGGAATCTTCAAGCTTAGAAGTACTAGTTCCTAAATCAATATATTTTAATTTCAAAGAACTAGTTGTTACTTCAGGAAATTTAATTTGAATTTTAGATGAACTAGATTTTGATTCATAAATTGTCAATTTAGATTCAGAATTAATAATCTTTGCTCTAGAGGTATTAAATTTTGATTGAGTTTCTTTAGGTTGAAAAATCTTACGTGCAGAAGAAGAGGTTGATCTATATTGTGCACTTTTGGATTGGAGCAACTTTTCTAGATTTGATACAGGTGTGATTTTCTTTTAATCAAGATTATGCCTTGTATTCTTCCTTCCGAATTCCAGGTTTGAAAAAAGACAAGTTACCATAATTTGTGTGGATTCTCCAGGTGAATAATACTCAAAGAGCTTGCATGTGTTTTCTTCTATTCACCATCATAAATCATATTTGTTCAGTGTCGCACTCCAAGGGAAGATAAGTCTTTCAAATCCGCTCCCTGACAACAACGCAAAAAATATGTTGTTCCCGAGATTGTTCTAGGGTCAAAGAACAATGGCAAGGCATCTCAAAGAAACGATTTAATTTATAATAAGACCTTTAAGCCCTAGTTTTAATTTGAAATTTCAATCAATGACCACCATAAATAAAAGAGCCTTGATTTCATTCATAAAGTTCATTCAGAGTTTAATAATATGAAAAGAAGAATTGAGATAAACAAAATTGGAAACAAGAAGAAATGTATCCAATAAAGATAAATATTACTTCCTTTCCAATAGAAGAAATAACAACAAACTTACCCGTGTCACAAAATTATTTGAGAATTATAAAAAAAATATTGAAGTGCAGGTCTTATTTTACTCACAGTAAAACAAAGGAAAGATTACCTCAATAATTGTCTTGAAAACTTACCGCAGTGGAAGCTATACCAAATTGCATCACTTATAACACTGGCAAATTAATTTGAAGAAAATAATTAATAGAGACATGTGAAAAATTGAAGGAGAAGCACGTAAACTTATGAAACGAAATCGGAAAATCTCTTTCTTTAGGTAAATAATTTTTTTATTGAAAAAGATTCAATATGCTTTGGGCCAAAAAGTCCCTTTACATTGAATCTCGCCAACCTTTATACAAAAGGATCACAACAAAAATGGTTTTTGATCCTATTGATTTCTTGGATTTCCAACTATGAAATAATCTTTGATTTCTTGAAATAGATCAATTTGATGCAATGATATATGCATTTCTTCAACTGCAAAAACCTCTTCGTTCTTTGATCAGATGCACCAAGTTAGACTCAAGATGATTGTTACACAACAACCGTCGGATCAACGTCCATATGCCATCAAGATTGTAGATCTCGCTTTTAAAAATTATCGCGCTCATTGATTAATCCCACATTTGTCATGGAATTTGTTTTATATGGATTTATTTAGCCAAGACATTTCCAAATGATTTGAAAGAAAATAAACAGACCCCTGAACCTTGTGCGCTATGTAACCTTTTAGAAGTGGGTCCCGACTTTACTGGATCGACCTTTCCTTGTAAACATACAAATTTATTGATCAAACCCGGTGTCCGGTGACCCGAAATGATGTGGCATGTAATATCCCAAATCCTTGGATCTTGATATTAACTATTAATATTTGGATTTTTGTTGTAGATCTGATACACTGGGGATTGTTGACTACATTTTTGGTCAACCGTACTTAGTTGACAAAGTGTTATCATGATCCTCCTCATTTCACATTTGATTGCACAAAGTCTTGTGGAATATCGTTGAGTTGTTGCTACACATTCAAAGAAGATGTCTTTGGATATCTCATCATTCAAGAATATTTTATTAATTATAAAAAGGTATTGATAATGATCGTTGGTCTATATACACGTTACAATGATATTCAAATGAAAAATGGTTTTCATGGTGCTTGACAAAAATGTCATAGTTCTCGACCTATGATTCAAAATTCCTGTTATCTCATTTCCCACATTCTTAACCTTATCATAATCACACTCATAACCTTTAAGCCCTTTCTCATATCTCTCTTTTCCTAAATATAATATCATTACCATGCCTTTTGGGTTATGACTTTGGCATCTTTTCATACTACAAAACTATACCACATTATCATGTCCCATCCCTATGGAAATTTTGTTATTTAAAATAAAAAATAGATCTTTACTTACCTTTAAATGTGGATTAAGCTCTATAGGCCAAATACATACATTGTCTTTACATTGCCTTTTTTTTTTCATATATAGAGAAATAATGTCACCATAAAGGTTTTTGGGTTAAGTCATTTTAAGTTATTATGAAAATAATTTACGCCAAAACCATAAGGTGCAAGGAATTGATGATACATTACTTATGGTTATATAAGTTTGGTTTGTGCCCCCCAATTTGTCCAAATCCACGTGCCCTCTCATAATCCACCTTCAAAGATTCCTTGCCATGCCAAAAGTTTAAAAAATATATTATTTTATCATGACCTCCACTCTATTGTTTTACTTTACTTTTTTTTTCCTTACCACTTTGTATTAAGCCCATATACAAGTGAGCATTTTGCTACACCACGTCAACAACATGATGGTACCTAAAGTATTTGGAATTTTATGTGGAGTTTTATATTGATGCTTGATAAAGAATTCCATGACTTAGTTGTATAGTTTTCCTTTCTTTTAGTTGTATACTTAACAGATAGGGCATGATATATTGAAGCATCGAAATAAAGAAGCGTAAATGATGATTGATAAAGGACAAGAAGAGAAAAACGGGCAGGAGGCGTAACAAATAAGCCAAGCAATAAGATATAGAACGGGCAGGAGGCCTAACAAATAAGCCAAGCAATAAGATACAGCCAAATAAATTGACATGTGGCTAAAAATAACGACATTCTCCATTAAATTATTTTAAACTTTTACAAATTCAAGGCGGTGTTAGCCGATACGGGTCTCAATCGGTTAACCTAAAATGGTCTAAACTAACACAACCATTCAACAAACACTATTAAACAAGCAACTAGTCCAAATGGAGGGAGGAAAATCATGAGAGGTATGCTAGTAGCAAGAGAGAAACCTGTAAATCTTTTCATCATTTATACTTTGCATATGTTTTTTCGAGGGATTTGATGGGTTGTTGATAGCAGGGGTGGCTTGTAGAGTAGCAAGAGGAGTTTGGAAAATGGAGATTGATGGCATATTTGAGGTAACTTGTTCATTTGTTTGAGTTTGTTGTAGTGTGCTTATGTTTTTATGGCTAACCAATTTTCTCATATGTAGACGATTATCTTAAATATTCACTATTCACATTCAAACATGTTCGATCTTCTTTGTTAAATTACTTTGTACGTGGCTATTTTAGTGTGAGGTGGATAACCACTTAGAATAGTTATAGTTTCACTCAGGGTTCAGGTCCTCGCAGAGGCCTGCTTAAAAGCTTAAAAATATATGAGGAAATATGTAAATATTTCATCAACAAAGATCATCGTTGGCTTTGATATTGTTTCTATTTTATTTCTTATCTCTTTCATTTTAATTTTCATCACATAACTAAAAAAATAAAAAATATAACATTTTAGTTTCTTTATTTCAATCTTTTACATGTATATTGTTTTTTTTATTTACAATCTTTGTTTGTTACTATTTTTATTTATTTAGTAAGAATATTTTAAAGACAATGAAATAAACAAAACATAATTCACAATGAATATCATTATTTATTCTTTTGTTTACTTTTTTAACTTTTAAATTTGTTTAAATTGTCTTTAATAATGTTTTTTATTATATTTATGCACTAACTTAAATTATTAATATTTTAACACACACACACACATATATACTTTTAACCTTCTAGTTATTCCTTAAAGTTAGAAAAACATAAAAATCATAAATTATAAAATGCATAAAAATTTAAATATTAAAAAATACAAAGCAAAAGGAATTCATGCTTGACTTTAGGTTAGAGGAGATTTAGCCTAGGGTCTAATGTGTTTTATTGTTGGAGCTCTAAACCCAGGGTAACATTCTCGTCTCTCTTGAGTCCCTCAGCATCAACACGAGTTTATGGCTGAGTTTATGATGTTTCTGGATGCGTTTGTTTGGTTTTATAGTCTCATGCGAAGCATGCATAGTATTTTGGATCCATAATCAAACTCAATGTATTTATTAATCAACAACAAATGACAATATAATGAAATACTGAAACAAAGCTAAAAAAATCTTCAGTTAGATCTTCATAGAGATAGATCTAGCATGTAATACAAAGAAAGTCAAGTAGAATAATGATCTATAACATGCGACCGTAGATCCATAACATGCAAGTCAAATTGACTACATGCATGGAATAAAATGTTGCATGCACTCCATAATATGATGTTGAACTGTTGGATCTGATTGGAAATTGAGAATTGATAACAATACTCCTCAAAATTTGATGGGATCTATCTCAAATGGGTCGCCTCTCTCCCTAGATGACTCGCTCTGGCTCAAGAGTAAGTCGTTATCCTCTAGGAGCTTGTTTTTGCACTGTCGGTTCTTTGAATAAATTGCTAGGATACCCCATGCATTGGCTACTGATGATAAAGATGCCCCAAGAGAAATAACTGTCAAAAAATGATGGGATCTGTCCCAATAGAAGTGCCCTGGATCCCTCTCAAATGGGTTTCTAGGGTTTAGGTTCACCCTTCTTCTCCAATCCTAGTGATCTATCTGAGTGGTCAATCCTCCTCCAAACCCTCACACTGCCAAGATAAATCCATGATGTATCTCCGATCTAAATCTTCCTTAATATTGAACCAGTAACTGATGTGAATCCTGGAGGAAGGATCTAATCATGTACTTTGAAGACTGATGAAGAATCTGAGTGATTATTTTTATGGATTAGGGTGTTTCTTTCAACAACGAAATCTATCAATGATGGTGGTTTCCTCCAAAAATACACAAAACATAAAAAATTCACCCAACTTCTCCTATAGTGTCCAATTCTCAAATCAATTCTCAATTATGGTGGAATTATGCCGCTTTTCCTCCTTTATACTCAACCCTCATCTAATTCCATGTTCATTTTAATTAATTAAGTGATTTTTCCTATGTTTTATCTTTAATAATCACTTAAGTCACCTAAAACACCTTTTTCTTTTTTTTTTACTATCTAATGTCACTTTCACTTTAGATTTTTTGTTAAATGACATAAAATAAAGGCATTGTTCCCTTTTTTCCTCTCGAGTATAGTCTACAGGGACATATAGACTAATAAGTCACTCCCTACTGGAGACATCATTGGGAAAGGGACATTACATGGCATGCCACGTGTAAATGATGAATTATCCACCGGACCAGAAGAGATTATGGAAAGAGATTTAGAAAAAAAGTTCGACAGTCCGATGATTCGGTGGCCGATAGCCTGGTATGACTTTCCACCGGATTGAGGCAATATAAGGAGAATGGTGATACTGTAATCTGATGGTTGATATCCCAGTGGGCCCGACATGCTAAATCTGGACCGCCGATCTCGTCTCAAGGATCGATAATAGTTGTCGATCTGATGTGTTGAAAAGCGAAATGGCTAATACCTCGACAACATCATGCTGATATCATCTGGACAGGTGGTTTCTTTGTATTGGCCCACGATGGAAAAATGACATGACACATGTCACCCAGTTTTAGGGTGCTTACTTGTGTCTTTGGAGGTTTCCAGGTGTACACGTGGCAGTCGTTGATTGGATACAATTGGAGTTGTGATGGCATGCCATGTGGGAGGATGATGTAGCATTTGATCGGGACTATGGGAAAATTCGTTTGGAAGTGGTGAACTCCTTGGGTCCGGTGGTCTGACATGATGTCACTACTGATATCATTAGCTGGGTCCCATGGCTACGTGGCAGCCTTATATTTATTTGTGTTGGCATTGAGGTGGACAAGCATGTCACGTGTCATTTGGATCTATTGTGCTAACCCATACATTTGGCAAGTTCCAAGTGCTCACGTGGCATCTATAGGTTGGCCTTGTCAATGTTCTGTTGGTGGGTGATATGGCACTAGATCAGGTCATTAGACTAATTCTTATTAAAGCTTTACCATCCGAGAGGTCGGTGGTCCCACATCCCAGTGGTCCTACAAGCTCGATGGCAGGAGATTGGGACTTTGAACAAAAATCTTTGAGACTCGCGAAAGGATGTGGGCCGTCGATCTGGGCCAACAAAAGAATATGGGTCGTCGATTGCTTCGCCTAGCTCCATGTTTATTGAAATATAACTACACGTGATCATTAAATTAATTTACAATACTATAAAACTTTAATAAAACAACTATTTCTAATTAACAGAAAGTTAAATATATATACGATTCAATTCTAAATATACAACATATATATATATATATATATATATATATATATATATATAATATTTAACAATATAACTTTAATCTATATCAAAAATGTTTACAATAAACACTATTTACAATCAAAGAAATTTTAAATAAATTATATACAAATAAGGGAAAGTCTAAACTAAAATTAATTATTTACACATATTAAAGTAAGATTAAAAATACTAATAATATAAAAAAAATTAACTTAAAAATAACCAATCAAAACTCAAATTAACTCTATATTTTAACAAAAAAAAACTTAAAACCCAACATACAAAAACTTCTAACTCAAAATGAAAAACAAGAATTAATCCAAAACATTATGATTAAAGTCAAAATCTATGCTAGTCAAGAAAAATTAAGTAAGAAAATCTAGAATAAAACTCAAAAGTCTATTCTAACAAAAAAAAATTGATTTTTTATTTAGAATTTTAACCTACGTTATAATAATAGTCATATTGATTAAATCCATGGACAACCTATTATGTCTTGGTACAATGCTTCGAGTGAGATCTTCCCCATTAAGGGGATTGAAAATGCCAATGCCTAGACTACAATAAACCCCTTGTTGGACATTGATGTGGACCTAGGTCTTGAATTGAGCCAACATGTGACGTACTAATGCTCAAATCAAAACCTACAATGGAATGCCTATGTTTGTAGTCTAAGTTATGTCCAACTATATAATTCTTGTATTCAAACATGATTTTATCTAACATATTTGTTCTTAAATTTATATAATACGGTAGTAGACTTCTTTGTTGGGTGCACATAAGATAACCTATATCTCTTTTTGGAAGATGAAGAGGCAATTTCTCCCCCCTAACTTGTTGAAAAATGTTGATTGATATAATGTCAAATGACATAAAATGCCTGATATTTAAACTTGAACCCCCAAAATGTGAATTCCACATGAGTCATCTAAATTAGAAGTTGACATTGAAACAATATTACTCATTATATGTGAATACCATTGAAATCATATCAATTGGCATATCCTAGTTCTACGATCGACATGATGTTGATAAACACATGCATGATCCATTTCATCCGTGTCATCCACCATGATGCAAAGAATGTCATCAGAATCAAATATGGCATGGTGAAATCATGATCCATGTAGAATCATACATGAATCTATATATCATTTATATCAATTGGCATATCCTAGTTCTACGATCGACATGATGTTGATCAACACATACATGATCCATTTCATCCGTGTCATCCACCATGATACAAAAAATGTCATCAGAATCAAATATGGCATGGTGAAATCATGATCCATGTAGAATCATACATGAATATATATATCATTTAATGTATATATTGATCAATTTAACATCATGTCCAATATTGCTTGATGTGAAAATTATCTACAGATGACACATATCGATCAATAATTTAAAAATAATGATTGAAACTTGTATGACATATTGACTAATATAATACAAAATTTTGAATAGTATTAATATAATTGATAGAATATCGATTAAAATGATTAATAATATAAAATATATTTTTTAATATTATAAACCTTACAAAATATCAATCATAAACCTTACATAGTATGGATTGATATAATGAACTATATCAATCGAATTATATAAATATTGATCAATATAAAAGTAAAA
Organism: Picea engelmannii; assembly: GCA_009831015.1. Classification (NCBI taxonomy): domain Eukaryota; kingdom Viridiplantae; phylum Streptophyta; class Pinopsida; order Pinales; family Pinaceae; genus Picea; species Picea engelmannii. The sequence continues at coordinate 11,906 of WSFP011368176.1, forward strand.
GCAAAGTCAATAACAAAGTTTTCAATGTCAATACCATACAATATTGTGGTTTTTTCATTATAGGTACAAGGAATAGGATGTTAATTTTCTTGCCATCCTCGTTTATATTTCCAATGAAGTTCATGGTATATTTTAACTTTTTCATTCATTGACAATGTGATTTGTGTATATGTATTATCTTATTAATCTTATGGCACATATAACTTTTTCAAATCTATAACAAATTATTGGTAACTATGTTTGATTTGGTGATAATCATAAAAAAATATTACACATAATTTCACCAAAACAATCACATACAATACAATATTGAATAATATTTTTTTCTATTATTTAATTTACTTTGTTTTAATTAATTAAGATAAAAAACTACATTTAAATTAAATTTTCCAAATTTTAATGAGGACAAAAACTATACTAATTTTTTTTACCATACCAAATATTTCTTAATTAATTTATTGTTTTTAATCTTGATAATTTTTGTTTGCTACTTTTTTCAAGTAGTTAAAGCCAAAAATTTATTGATAAAAGCGCTTACAATGTTTTTCCTTTTGTTTTTATATTATGATTAGGCTAGATGCAACAATATATGAGATTATTATTGTCCTTTTATGATAATACTTTATGGCTTGAAACAAGGAAATTATATGTTTCGATATAATGTGTGTTTTTATATTTTATTTATGTATATGTTATTGAATCAAGATGATTCCATATATCTTTTGAGGGTTTATATAAATAAGTAGGGTTTTTTTTTTTTTTTAATATAGTTAGTTTTTTTTCTTAGAATAAAATTGAAATGACAAGTGTGATTAATGATGATTTGTTAAGTTGGTGATAGTGAGATATTGTTAATACTTTTATTATATTCAAATTTTATGAGTAATGGTTAATATAGCATGAGTGGGCCTAATGGTTAAGAACAAGTGTTTCTTCTTAAGAGGTTACAAGTTCAAATCCAGAGGGGGGTAGTGTATGTATACCTCCGTAGACTTTACCAGTCAAATCGATGGGCGGAGGGGGTCCCTTGTTCCACAAACAAGGGGTTCTCATACACCAATTAGGTGTCTGGCTTGACCGTGACCTTAAAAATAGATTATTATTATTATTATTATTAATATGCTCATTCTTATGCTTTTATTAATTGTACATGATATTTTCGACAATAATTGGGGCTACGTGTAAATAGAGTGGGTCATCATTTTGTCCTTGTACTATGGTGCATAAATAGGATATTTGTTACATTTTGTGAATGTGACATGGGGGTCATCATTTTGTCCTTGTACTATGGTGCATAAATAGGATATTTGTTACATTTTGTGAATGTGACATGGGAATAGACCAAAAAAAAATTAAATGAAGTTATAGGTTTTATTTTATAAATTTTAACAATGTTTAATTTATTTGGATATATATTAATTTCACAATTTTATCATAATAATATGTATTATACAAATTTGTTCAAAAAAATATTAATTATGTATATTCATAATAATATATGATTGATAATATTATTATAATATTGTTTTTTTGAGCATTTATAATTAAGTCATTATAACGATATGCTCGTTATGAGCTCAACATGTTATTTACGAAAATTGAATCCAGGTGGGGAGGATAACAATCATTCCTCCCAACCACCTGAACTGAACTTAATTGACAATTAATTTATAAAGAGTTACATAAACAACTAATTGATTTATAAATAGATATGAGAATGATTATATTGATATAAATTATAATATAGAAATATGTTTTCATCCTTGAATCATTCTTAGGGTTTGATGTTCTATATTTTAACCCGTATAACCCAAGATTAAATTCAGGGTTGGATATTCTAGGTTTGACCCTTTATTCATTTTTAAAGGACTAAGCACATTTTGTCCTCACTGGAGGCCACATACTAGCTTAGTTACTTTACATAATTTGCTATAGGGATATTGCAAGGCCCTCACCTTGACATACTTTTCCACAAGAATATTGTAAGGCCATCACTTTGAGTGGTGTTGGGCAGCTCAACCACACGATCACATCGATGGTTACTAATCAACACAAACCGTTATGAAAAAGGTTAATGCCTTAGTCGGTTTTGGGTGCCTTGGCTTGTTGGAAAGGCATGCCATTGACAAGTCAAGCACCCTTGCTCATAGAAAGTGTGCATCATAGATAGTGGTAGCTCGCATTAGTTAGAAGCACCAAGAGAAGCTTGGAAGATAATGTGGCTAGAGAAGGGAGAGAAGGTTGCCATAGATAGCCTCATTCACAGACATGCACTTAGCATGATAGACAAGAGTGGCATAGATAGCTTGATGACTTGGGTGCTTGGATTATATACTGACCAATGAAGTTGGATGACCCACACTTGGGGGTTGCAACAAATGGTCAAAGTTCCTTCAAGCACAAGTAGTCATGGATCATAACTATGGGATGCATTTGTTGGGTGTACACCATTGGGCATGCATCCATGGGGATCACATCCATCAGACACACTTGGGTGAATTGTTAGGTGCACTTGGGTGCAACCAGATGGACTTGGGTGGATTCGAGCATAGTCATGTAGACTAGGCCAACCGAGATGAGTTGGATGGACGAACCAAGATGATTTGGATGGATGGATTGAGATAATTTAGACAAAATAATTAGGTAGACTTGGGACAACTTAGATGGATGGATTGAGCATACTTGGGATGACTTGGGAATACTTAGGTGCATTGTTGGGCACACTGCCAGGTGCACTTGTTGGACATGGACGGTCAATGGACAAGTTACCAAGGGAATCAAGTTAGTTATTTGGGCTCTTGGGTCCACCTTAGAATAAAGGGGCTTGCAGGTGCTAGACAAGCCCTGTATAAAAGGAGGACACCTTTAAGTGTTAAGGCATGGAAGCAAGAAGTGTTTGAAGTCATTCACTGAGAGTGCAAGGAGTTTTGTGGTTGTGCCAAGTTTAGGGTTGGGAACAATGGGACAAATTGTATTGGTTGAGTGAGATGAAGAAGAATACATGACCTGTAGGAGACAAGCTTGTGGTTTCTTGAGGGGTTGGATTCACATTTGTTATTAGAACTTTTTCCTTGTGTAACTGTAGTATGTAATTGAGCTACAAGCAATTGGCAATGCTCCTCTATTGTACATTGCAACATTCTTCATATTATTAAGTGTTAAGAAACCACCTTGGGTGCCAACCATACTTGTGTATTGTGGATGTTTATGACTGTTGGATGTTACTATTCCTTGGATTATTCTATATTGGATAAGTATTGATATTGGCTAAGTGTTAAGTATTGTTAGGATGTTTTAAAGTTGCAGTTGGATGCATGCCAATTGTTGAATGAACTAGGTTGTGTTGAAATTAGTTGTGCATCTAACTTTTTGTAGCTTAAGGTGAAATTATGGGAAAAAATTAAGTGAATAGACATAGTTTGGTTGTAGTAGGTGTAGATTAGGAAAGCCCCTACAGTCGAGGCAAGGCATTTTTTCATGACCTCGGGTGTCGAAACAAACTTGGGTAGAACTCAAGTTTGCAAAGAAAAATTTGGGTAGAGTGTAGGAGATAAATGGTATCAAAGAAGATGGTGCAAAAGAAAAGTCACGAAAGACCAAGATGGAAGTCATGGCTATGGACTTGGAACATTGGGATCAAAAATATTTATCAATTGTATGTGGTGTCTTTGGAGCAGACTAGTGCACGGGCTAAATCTTGGGTTCAAAAGTTGCAATCTTTGATAGACCAAGTAGAGACTTATGCATTGCCCATTTTTACAAGGACGTAGTTGAAATTTCCTACGTCCAAAGGTAAGATTTTTTCTTGTTTCATGTGTTACCAGAATGATTTTGTAATGTATTGTTCTTTGAAAAGGAATTTGGAAGACTTGGAAGAAGTCCAAGTGCAACCAACTTTGAATGAAAATATAGCAACCATGGGAACAACCCAAGTGAAACAAAGTTCATAGATAACATTGGTCCATGTTCAGGGTGCCTTGACAATAGGTTTTGGCAAGTTCTTGGAAGGAGGCTAGGAAGAATAGTTTGCTAGGAAAAGTCCCATAGTGGATACATGTCATATCCTTGTTGTAGTAGTTGGAGGTGGCCTTGGTAGCAACCTACCATCTACCATTCACTGATCAAAGTTGCAAGGGGCTCATTTATTGGGTGCAGGTAGTGGCATCTAAGGCACTTGTAAAGGTGCCAAGTTTGGTGAAAAAAAATACAAAGGAGTAGTTGTTTTGTTAGAATAATGAAACATGTGATGGTAGTAGGTCATCCTCTTCTCCACATTGATGCTAGGTTGGGAAGCTTGATGTTCAATACATATGGAAATGGGAAAGGATGCACTAGTGCATGAGTTTCATGAAAAACTTGTTGAGTTGTAGGAGGTAACTTTACATATTTTGAGAAAGAGGTGAAGACCTTTCCTTAGGTAGCAATGAATATGGTGCCCAAGCAATGGACACTTTCTTGGAGGAGCAAGGCAATTCATTTCTATATGAATGGATGGATATAGAAAAGGATTCTTCTAAGAAAATGTATGCATTTGATTTAGATGGTGCAACCAAGAAAGAAGATCAAGTTGACAAGGAAGATTCTTTCTCTCCTTTGAATATGGGGACCTCAGATGAGATAGAGCACTACTTGTGAAGTTTGAGGATGATTTCCTAGATGACCCAGATATAAAGGGATTATTGGTTGAAGGTGAAATAATTATTGGTGTAGACGTTGCTCTTGTAAACAAGAGGTATGGAGGTCTTTTTTTTTGCTCATATAACTTAGAACACTTTAGACAATCTATTGAAGCATTTGAGGGAAGTGGTTGTGATGGCCATATACCACACTCTTCTTAACTATAGAGATTATCATGATGCATTTCCTAGAAGTTGGTAGTGGAGCCTAAGGGACTTGATAAAAGGTTCCAAGTTCAATGAAGAGTTGGAGTGTAGAGTTGCAAGAGGAGACTTGACAAATGGAGGCAAAGGTGCTAAATTTTCCTTGGTCCAAAAGAGTTGTACAAGCATATTGAAGTGCATTAAGAAGTGATCATTTTGGGCATGAAGAAGTGCATTCTCATGAATTTTACTTGGGGATGCTTGGGTTGAAATGGTCATGATGGAGATCAATGTACATAATCATGGAAAATTTGGTCAAAGCACTAATGTAGAGGTAGTTTTGCATGGTGCAACACTTGGAAATTTTGATGATATTATTGATGAATTTTGATTGCAACAGTAGTAGGAAGCCACAACATTGTTGGACTTATATTGTAGTTACAACAACAAGACATCTGAGAGTCATTGTATGTAGAAGTTGAGCAAAGGCACTTGTCCAAAGGAAGAAATCAGATGGAACATAGTTACATGGAAACTCTGGCATGAAAAATGTGGAGCAGTTGAAAGCGTCAATTGTGAATGGATGCATGGGTCTAGGTAGTAGAATTATAGAAAATTAGGTTCTTGAGGATGTTTCTAAGGACGACAATGAATTTTACTGGGGGAGGATTTAAATCCCTCACCTTGAGTGGTGTCAGGCACCTTCACCACACTATCACCTTGATGGTCAATGATCAGCATAAACGAACATGATGGAAGGATGATGCCTTAGATGAGTCAGCTTTGGGTTCCTTAGCCAATTGGAAAGGTTCACTATAGACAAGTTGAGTTCCCTTGTTCATATATAGGGCACACCATAAACAATATCAAATCACACTTATCAAACACACCAAGAGAAGCTTGGAGGAGAAGGCAAAGAAGGTTGACACAAGCATCCATGCATGTAGACGTGCAATTTGCATGATGGACAAGAGTGGCATATAGAGATTTATGACTTGGGTTCTTGAACTATAAATGGAGCAAGGAATTTGGGAAACCTTCACTTGGGGGTTGCGACGAATGGTCAAATTGCCTTCGAGTACAAGTAGCCATGGATTGTAACTATGGGACACATTCATTGGGTGTACACTATTGGGCATGAATCCATTGGGAACACATACCAGATGCATTTGGGTGCATTACTAATCACACTTAGGTGCATCCAAATGGACTTATGTGGATTTTCTCATAGTGGTGTGGACTTGGATAGTTTGAGTGAAATCATGTAGACTAGGTTGGACGACATGAGTTGGATGAATAGATGAAGAAAATTTGGATGGATGGATCAAGACGATTTGGACAGATAGACTGGTCAATGTTATAGGGTAATATACTTAAGAATAAGAAATAAAAACCCCCACTGGATGTGTGCAATTCAATGACATATAGAAGGATAAAAAACCACTTACTTTCTCCTAAGACTAACATGTGTTTTCAAAAATAAATATGTGAAGGAGGAAGGTACATACCCAATTCCATATGTTTCTCCAATGTATCCAATAGCTCCACTAATTCACCATAAACATGCACAATCATCCAACAAGCAATGCATTTCTCATTATTTCATAAAACAATAAATATAAACTTGCATAATTAAAGTTTTAATCTAATAATCTCAAGCTAAACTAGATCCATAAAAGATGCAATAGAAATACTTAAACATTTGGGAAGAAGATAATATATATTTATTGAAAGAGAGTAACAACAATGATGATTACCTTGAGATTCATTGTGGTACTCCTAACTCCAAGATCCAAAGTCCTCCTCCTCAATCTTAAGTCCACCTCCATCGAACACACACGATCTTGAACCTATCACAACAAGATAACCAAGTGAATGAATAATAGTCCTCACCTAGGTTCAAATAACACTAATGTTGATGTCAATGATCAACAATGGTATCACACTCAAGGATAAATATTCTTGTTACAAATCCCCAACATAAGGATATTTTCATATGAACCTACTTTCCCTTATCTTTGGCTCCCATAATCATAGATTCTTGAGGAGCTAATGATGGGATACATGGCATGAAAAAATATAAAGATACAAGCCATGCATTGCTTCATGCGAGCCTTTTCGCTTTCATAAACTGGTCGTTCTTAGTTGTCCTCATGACCTTTCTGCTTTTTGAATATTTAAGGGATGATTGTAGGTTTTGTATTGGGAAACCATGATTGGTCGTGCCTATTCCAAGGAAAAACATGGCCAATAACCCTTATTCCTAGGAAAAAGTGTGGCCTCAATATCCTTCTACTAGTTAAGTGTTTTGTGAGCGAAAGATTCATGATCTGATAGTATATTTTGGTCTTATAAATTTTCCTTGGCCTATGGTGCCAAATAAAGGTGTAATAGATACCCCCTAATGTGTGAGGTCAGAAGAGAAACTAATGGCCAAAATCCATTATAATACCAACTGTTGATGAGTGGACTAAGGAGGATTTCCATGAATCAAGGAACTAGGAAGTACTTGTAGGTAAAAAAATAATGAATCATATATAAATCATACTCGAGGTGAGAATACCCATGCTTGGATATGTCAATAAGCACAACCAAAAACACAATACACTGTGGATCCATATAGCATATAAAATATAAGACCATGGCCATGAAAAACACAAGACCATGGCCATGAAAAATACACAATAGATCCATGTCAGAAAATATCACAACCACGAGAAAATACAAAGTGGATCTATGTCACATTATATGTCAGGAAGACACTTAGTACCAAGGAGAGTGAAATATGGTGTTCAAAGTACTTTTCAATGAGTGGAACAATATTGACACAACTCAGGAAGGTAACATCGATGGAGGATCCCCCCAACCTAATGTCTTTAGTCCCAACTCCATGATTGTACAAATATACATCATGTGAATAAATGGACTAATGTCGAGTATGGTAGAAACCATATGATTACCGATCATTGATGAAAAACCATTATTAGATGTGAGGAGACCCATTGATAATGAAGATGGACCCCAAGGTGCACAATACAATCTCATTGTTAGGGTCTTAACCTCCCTAACCCCTCAAGTAGATATAATAATATATTTTTCTATGTAATAAAGGTCGACATTAGTAAATAAGGCCCATGTAATAATGTGAACATATATAATGTAAGAAGACTTAATATAAGGTTCCACCTCTAGAATGTTATCTAGAAGATATAAATAACGGAAATAGGGGTAGAAAGCATGGAAAAGATTTGTCTTGTGAATCATTTTGTATTTGAGATATACTTTGTTGGAGGTTTCACCCTCGAAGAGGTAAGTGAACTTGGCTATCGAGATAGTAAATGTATTATTTTTGGAATCAATTGTGTCATTGTGCTCTCTATTTTTCTCTTTATGTTAACAATTATTATAACAATCGTATTTTTGCTCTGCATATTATCTTCTAGTACCTTAAAAGTGGTATCATAGCATGTTCCTCTATATATTTTTAGACATTTTTTTTGGGCTATAGATGTGTACTATTGTCATCTTTAAAGCATAGTGATTTATCATTCTATGGGTAAAAATGTGGTTGGGGAAGAATACATGTAGGAAATACAGATTGTTTCACATGGTTACTTGAAACTTTGTTTCACCTAGTTGGAAACTTCTATAACCCCTATTGGTACCCCTTCACATAGTACCACATTAGACAACACATGTACATGACCATTTACTCCCACATACCCCTGGGTATATAAGGAGTCCCATTGGTATCTTGAAACCAGTTATAGATCATCTAATCGATTTCCTGACTGTTATAGTGGAACTGAGAACAACACTCGAGAAGACTACTCTCACATACCAGAGTAATTGGGTAGTACTACTAAGGGTACAATCAAGCCTCCTTAGTTAGAGCCTTGAGATATTAGGTCCAGTAATATTGTTGGACCCTGTCAATATATCAAAGAGCTATAACATAGGGAAATACCTAGTCTGTAGGAACCCTAAAAACCCTAACCCTTTCCATAGGAACATAACAAACCATAAATAGAGTGGAAATTATGAACTTCCAATGTGCATAAACCTACTTATTGCATCCAAGCTACAAAATTCCTACACAATTTTAACTTTTAAAAATTCCAGCATTCTCTCACTTCATTATTCTTCATACAAGAGTATAACTCCGTAGTAGTAAAAATATATATATTATAGTGGTCCCCCCAACATCCTTATTTTGGACCCATCCCACTGTTGATGATTATAGTTGCGTGAGACATCCTCTAGGACACAGACTGAGTGAGTCGACCTGAGAGAGAGACCATGAGTTGGGTGTTCCCATGAGATGGATGTGTGGTTCCTCTCTCAGACGGAGATGGAATTTTGTACCCCTGTGTGGGGTGAGGAATCCCATGAGCTAGGTGTGCGGTTCCTCTTGAGATGGAGATGGATTGTTGTGTGCCCATGTGTGGGGAAGCCCATGAGTTGGATGTGTATTTCTCTCTGAGACGGAGATGAAATGATGTATTGGTCTCCTCTATGTAGAGAGTTGAGATGATGTGATACTCCAGATGATTCTCCTATGAGATGCAGTGAGAAAGAGATCTGTTGAGTTGGACGTGCCTGTGGCTGAGCACATGTGAATGTGATCCTAGTGGTTGAGCACTAGTGAGTGTGTTTCTCTTGTGAGACACAGTGAGATAGAGATGTGGACATCCCTATGGCTGAGCACAAATGGATGTGCCCCTAGTGGCTGAGCATTAGTGGGTGTATGAGATCCCTTTCTATATTGTACAAGATTCAGACTTACCTGTAACCTTATTTGTGATGTAAAGGGTACAAGTCAACCCCACCATAAAGTGAAAGATAATTAATGTAAAATATAATTAATATGGTAATTATTAATTATATTGTGAGTTATTGAGGTAGGCCCTATTGTGCCAATAGAAACTACTGTTAATAGGCTCAGCCTAATATAAATAAAGGTAAATTCCCCATTGAGGAAATATAACACAAGTGTGAGTTTGGAAATTTCAACAAGTACTTGTTCTTGAGAAAAATGTGCACGTCTCTTGGGTGCGAGTCTTCTAGGGTTTGTGAGAACCCTTTTGTGTGCTAGGTTTTATGGTGGTGGAGGCATTGCTATTGAAGAATATAGCAAAGGATTGGCTGGGTTTTCTTCCCTTGTTGAGAAGGGTTTCCCAGGATACTTCTTGTGCACTTCTGCATGGTGTTTTCTTCTTGTGATCCTGGTTGCTCAAACAAATTGTTAATGGTGAAATTGCAAATGTCTATGATTCAAGTAAAATGATAAAATTGGAATGAAATTCATGCTTGAGCCTAGATTATTGAAAAATCAACATCATATTAGAGCATAGGTCTCGAAGAACCCCCACATAATCATTTAAATCTAGTCGTCCCTCCTTTTATGCAGTTCTGTACGACCTCTAGGGTTTGCTGCAATTTCATATGACCCTCCTTCTCTGAGGTGTTTCAGCCTCTAATACTTGGACGTTGAGGAATTTTGGAATATAAGGGTACAACCTTCTCCAACACACCTCCATAAACTCTTTGAGTGAAATTCCAACCATTTTGAATTTTTGACCCTAGGGTTTCTAGGGTTTTGCAGTTTTCTGCAGAATTTTGGTTTTAGGGTTCCTATAGCTCATTAAAGGAATGTTTCAGCTCACTAGTATTCCTGTGACACTCTTGAGGATTATTTTTGGCAGTCATAATCCCAACAAAACCTAAGATTTCTATTCTAACCTATCCATTAGGTTTTCTAAGTCTAGTTGGTGAGAGTTTGTGAAGAAATCTGAAAATATGAAGAATAGAACCTTAGTGGAAGATAGGCTTGATGGATCAAGCAACTTCATCTCCTGGAAGTCAAGACTTCAGATCACCCTCGAAGAAGATGACCTTTTGAGTGTGATACAAAATAATTTACCAAAGATATCTATCGATGAAGAGAAGGAAATAAGAAAGGAAGAAGATGTCAAATCAAGGAAAATAATCATCTACTCAGTAAGATATCATCTCCTACCTCTTATTTCCAACCTGAAGATAAATTATGAAATGTATGAAGCATTGAAGAATATGTTTGAGAGTGAAAACACCCTCAGAGCCCTTACCTTAAAGGGCCAGCTTCAAAGTATCAAGATGACAAAAGGTGATACAATTGCTACCTTCTTTATGAAGATATTAGAGATCAAAGATCAACTAGGTTCCATTGGAGAAGACATATATGACAAAGACATTGTTTTTTCCACTCTCAAAAATATTCCAAAACAATGGGAACCTTTTCTTCAAAGAATCAGTGGAAGGGAAAAACTGCCCACTTGTGATCTCATGTGGATAGACTATACCCAAGAAGAACTTAGACTTAGAAATAGAGGAGTGAAAGACTCCCCTGATGACAACCATGCTCTTTCACTTCATATAAAGAAAGGAGGAAGATTCAAAAGAAACTTCAAAAAAACATTCAGAGATGAGAAGTCTCCATCAGCTTCAGGTTATGATCAGATAAGAGATATTTCAGAGATCCAATGCTTCAGATGTGACAAATATGGACGCTATGCAAGAAATTGCCTGACCAGGAAGAAAGGAAAACAATGTGTTTCCACCGCTGACATTGATTTAGAACCACCTCAAAAATATGAAGATAAGAGAGATGAGGATTAATTCCTCTAAACCAAATATAAGATTGAGCATGACTGTAGACCCAGGTAAATTGTTTGATTTAATCATTAAACCTATAGTTGATTGCATCCTTAATAAGTGAAGGGTATTATATTTAGTGTGGGAGCCCTCATGATTTGGACCATTATCCCTGATACGGGAGCCCAAAAATTTATTGATTGATTATTATGATAGAATTCATAAAATACTGAAGAGTTAGAAGAGCACCCGAGAAGACATAAAATATCTAGCAAACAAGTAAAAGAAGATATCTTTCCTTCAAACTTCAGAGGGAGTTACTTGAATTAGAGGGAGTCAAACAAAATTGAGAAGAAGGAAGAGACATTACCTTCTCCCCCTCAACAATTCAAAGGGAGACAATTATTGATCCAGTTGCTCCAGTTGATATTCCTAGAAACATTGTAGTAGGCCATGAAATCCCTGTCTAATCTTGACAAACTCTGCAAGGGGCAGAGGGACATGAAACTGATGGAAGTGTCAATAAATATAAAGAAATATTTGTAGCTAGAAGATTCCCACAAACATAGGGAGTTTTCTATGATAATACATTTGATCCAGTGGTTGGATACACTTCCATCCATCATCCATGAGTTGGAAACTACATCAGATGAATGTAAAGACAGTCTTTCTCAATGGTGATATTGAGGAAGATGTTTACATCGAGTAGCCAAAATGACTCGTGATATATGACGAGAAATATCATGTGTACAGGTTGAAGAAATCCTGGTATGTACTAAATTAGACACTTCATGCCTATTACGAGAAGATGGATGGATTATTGATGAGTTTGGGTTTCAACAAAAGTGTTGTTGATCCAAACTTATATTATTACATTGTTGGTGACGAGAGCCTGATTTTGGTGACTTATTCAGGAAGCCTTGTTGTTGGATACAAGCAAGATTTGACTTCTGATTTTGAGATGAAGGATCTGGGTATGATGCACTACTTCTTGGGACAAGAAGTATGGCAGAGGACTGATGATATTTTTCCTAAGTCAAGGAAAATATACAATGGGGATATTAAAGAAGTTCAATATGACAGAATGCAAATCCATGCCTACACCGATGGTGATGGATTTGAAGAAAATGAATCATGATGATTCATGCGAGATTGATCCATAGTTGATTGGATCAATGATGTATCAACACAAAAACCGATATATGATATGCAATGAATGTACTTAGTCAATTCATGATTCAGTCGAGACAGACTCACTGGACAATAACAAAACATGTATTGAGATATCTACGAGGCACAATTGGATATGGCTTGAGATATGCATCCAGTGTAGACTTGAGTTTGCAGGGATATGCCGATTGGGAAAGGGATCGCAGTGGACCAGAAGAGAACACCTGATTGTTTCTTTACCTTGGGATCTGCCATGGTTTCTTGGTACTACAAGAAACAAAGCTCTATGGCCTTGAGTATCGGATAAGCAGAGTATATAACATTGAGTGTGGTAGTCCCTGAAGCAGTGTGGCATGGAAAGCTTCTGAGATATTTATTTGATCATGAGATGGATCCTATTATTACTGTGATAACTAGAGTTGTGTGAAGCTCTCTAAGAACCTTGTGCTTCATCGAAACACATTGAGATAAAATATCATTATATCAAAGACATTATGCAGGGGAAAGTAGTACATGTACAATACCTTCCTACACATGAGCATATTGCATATATGTTTCCAAAACAAATTTTGAGTACTTCCATGAGAGACTTGGCCTGGTGAAGAATACCTCCTTAGCTGAGAAGGAGTGTTGATGACTACAACCAAGATGAAGTTCTAGTAATTTTGTGCGAGACTTGGCCTGATGGAGAATGCCTCCCTAGCTGAGAGGGAGTGTTGATGATTACAACTGTGTGAGACGTCCTCCAGGACACAGACTGAGTGATTCGATCTGATAGAGATCCCATGAGTTGGGTGTGCCCATGAGATGGGTGTGTGGTTCCTCTCTGAGATAGATATGGAACGGTGTGCCCCTATGTGGGGTGAGGAATCCCATGAGTTGGGTGTGTGGTTCCTCTCTGAGACGGAGATGGAATGTTATGTGCCCCTGTGTGGGGAAGCCCATGAGTTGGGTGTGTCGTTATCTTTGAGATGAAGATGAAATTATGTATTGGTATCCTCTGTGTAGATATTTGAGATGATTTGATACTCTAGATGATTCTCTTGTGAGATGCAATGATAAAGAGATTTGTTGAGTTGGACGTGCCTGTGGTTGAGCACAGGTGAATGTTATCCTAGTGGTTGAGCACCAGTGAGTGTGATTCTCTTATGAGACGCAGTGAGATAGAGATGTGGAAATCCCTCTAGTTGAGCACAGATGGATGTGCCCCTAGTGGTTGAGCACTAGTGGGTGTATGAGATCCCTTGCTATATTGTACAAGAGTTAGACTTACATGTAACCCTATTCGTGATGTAAAGGGTATAGGTCGCCCCCACCATAAAGTGAAAGATAATTAATCTAAAAGATAATTATTATGGTAATTATTAATTATATTGTGAGTTATTGAGGTTGGCCTTGTTGTGCCAATAGACACTATTGTTGATAGGCTCAGTCTAATATAAATAGATTTAAATTCCCCATTGAGGAAATATAACACAAGTGTGAGTTTGGAAATTTCAGCAAGTACTTGTTCTTGAGAAAAGTGTGCACCTCTCTTGGGAGCTAGTATTCTAGGATTTGTTAGCACCCTTTTGTGTGCTAGGTTTTATGGTGGTGGAGGTATTTCTCTTGAAGAATATAGCAAAGGATTGGCTGGGTTTTATTCCTTTGTTGATAATTTTTTCCGTGGATACTTCTTGTGTACTTGTGCATGGTGTTTTCTTCTTATGATCTTGGTTGTTGCAACAAATTGTTAATGGTGAAATTGCAAATGTCTATGGTTCAAGTAAAATGCTAAAATTGGAATGAACTTCATGCTTGAGCCTAGCTTATTGAAAAATCAACACCCACGTGATTCCTCTCCTTGCACTTGGAGAGGTACCCCTCTTTTATAATCCTTTTTTATATGGACCTACCTTCCCTCATCGACAACCTTATTTGAGACCTATCCCACCAAATTCCTCTCTTTTCCCTGATTATAGTGATCCCACTATCTCATAATCCATCTCGTAAGGCCCCACCTGCCCTATTCTCACCCACTTCTCTCCCAGGTGGCCCACACTCAAAACCAATACTTTTACAGTTGCATCACTACCTTGCATTGTAACATCCCCACTATAAACCTCAATTTAATTATGCTTATGTAGATATAATGTGTTGCTATGGCCAAAGCGATGTGATATGCGAATTGTATTTCTATATGTTAATAATAAAATGTGATGCTAGTTGCTAAGGGGACATAGATAGAGATGGGGGCTGAATTAATCCACAAGAGAGGGGAGGATCTAAGATAATTCCTAAGAGGAAATCCAAGGGGGAATTACCCATGTATATTAATTCAACCTGTTTTCCTAAATTTGCTATTGATATATGAACCTTTTAATTAAAGACAATAATTGAATACATGTAAGAGGGTGTGTGTGAGAAGTCAAATCCCATAGTTATTGGGCACATGGGGTTTGATTAAAATTATCTTGGGGGAGTGAGTGAGTCAAGAGAGGCAAGTGAAAGGGAGGAAATTTGTATGGTTTGGGACAACAATTTTACACATTCAATTTTTGTGCATAAGGAGAAAGGAGAGAGCATAAAAGAGAGCTAGGAGTTGGAGAAACCATGGAGGGATAATTCTAGAGCATGATAGAGCATATTTGGAGCATTTTGGAGCTAAATATTGAAGATCTAGGTTGTCAGGCATGAAGAGTGAAATCTTGAGTGGGTTGCACTAAAACAACAAGTGTTTGCTATTGTTTGTTGCTATTTTTTCCTAGCAACAAGTTCCCTTGAGTTCATAGCTAAGAGATTCCTGGCTACCTATGCCAAAAATACCCTAATAAATGAATGGGAGGCCCAAGGGATTGTGGTTAGTGAAGGGGTATATTCCTTGGGTTGGGCAGGCCAAGAGGAAGAGAGCTGGTGGAAAATCGAGATAATTGTAGGAGAATACTAGTGGGTTGTGAGAATACCCTCTTTTGTGGATTAATAGCCTCATCTCGGGGGTGACTTGTTGTTTAGAATTGAAGCAACGAGTCTATGATTGGGTGGAGCATCCATCCCATGCAGTTGGTTGCACAACTATTTATAAAAATAAGTGTTTTATCTTGTTTTCTATTGTATTATGAGTTTTAATTTGTTGTGCATGATCTCTATGTATGATAAATATTATATGATGTTGTATTGAGTTATTAAACTACATTTGATGTCTATTTATCCTACTATATATGCATGTAATTAATTGTAACATATAGTAGCTAAATTTAGTTTTAATTCGTACAAGAAAGCTACAGGAAATTAAATTAGTTAGCAAAAAATTCGTTTTTATGAGTATTATGCACCGTAATGTCCCTTGATTGGGATGGGGGATGTTACATAGATAGATTCCACAAGAAGACCAAGACTGATATTAGTAAAATTACTTCCAATATTGCTTGCATAAATTTCTGACTCAACCAACTGGATACCATAAATTCTCGGCTCACCCAACTAGAAACCCTTCCTGTAGTTATGGAAAAAATAACCTCCATGCTTATGCCATCCCATGATCATATCTCATTTTACTAACCTTCACACTAAGAGGTAACTGACTCATCCCATTCCATGGCCTTTCATTCCAACCCCCTTACTCACAAAATGCATCTCCCCAAAGTTGACGTGAATAAATTTGATGGATCGAACCCCATGGGTTGGGTCACTCAAATGAAAAATTATTTCTGATTGCAAGGAATTATTGATGACTTGACCAAAAATCGTATTAGTGTCCTTTATTTGGATCCTGAACATTGGCAATGGTGGGAATGACATAAAAATTCTCATAGAGGGTATATTTTTTGGACCCAGTTTGTTGCATACCTTTACGAACACTTTGACGCTGACACACATCATTTGGGACATTTGACCAAGATTAAAAAATCAAGTACAATGGGAGAATACATCCCTTCTTTTGAGCAATTGTATTTTTGAACTGAAGGCATGTCTGACACCTTCTGTGAATGATTTATTAGTGGCCTTAAGGACGACATCCAAGCTCATGTCCTCATGGTTCACCTCCGGACTTGTCTTACAACTACTCACCACACTAAGGAAACACAATAGATAGTTTCTTACCAAACCAAAAATCCCTCCCTTATTCCCTGCTCCCAACCCACTAATATCACCCCTACTTCCCCTCCTCTTAAGATTCAGAATTTAACTCGAACATAAATGGTTGAATTCTATCTTAAGGGTCTTTGCTATAACTAGGATGAGAAATATTTTAAGGGGCACAAGTGTAAGGAGAAAAATATTTTTATGGCCATTTCTGAGGACGTTTCTGAAGAGGATGGCAATGTTTCCCATTCCAAAGCACTACCCAAAGCCAATGATCATAACCCACCCTCTGATCCACCAGAATTTGAACCGCGTATCTCTCTGAATGCACTCACTGGTATATGCATTCCCCAAACCATTAATTTAATTGGGTGTATAAAAAATCATAAATTCATTATCCTAGTTGACAATGGTATCACCCATAATTTTATTCATCGCCGAATTTCTCAAGAGACCATGTGGTATATCCATCCGGTCAATAAATTTCAAATCATGATTACTAAATATGGTTCCATGAAATGTGGGGTTCATTGTGAAAATGTGTGCCTACAAATTGGCCATTGTAACCTAAAATATCACATTTTTTCTATTGACATAGGCAGTTGTGACATTGTTTTGGGTGTTGAATGGTTGCACACACTTGGTCCCATCACCATGGAATTCAAGGAATTAACTATGTGTTTCCAACAAGATGTATGTACCAATTCTAGGGTATCACTGTAGGTTCCTCTAATATTATTAGTTCACACATAATGGACAAACTCCTCAAAAAATGTCATTCTGACATTATGTCCCAATTCCATTCCATTCAAGCAGTTGATACCCCCTCACCCACTGTTCATCTCGATCTACAATTTATCCTCTCCAAACACCAATATATTTTTGACAAACCCCAAGGACTCCCCTCTTCCCATCTCCCCCATGATCATTCCATCCCACTTGTCCCTGGTAGTATTCCTCTCAATGTTCTCCCTTATCATCACCCATTTCCCCCAAATAATGGAATTGATAAAATTGTTTAGTAATTTCTAGTAGTGGGTGTCATTCATCCTAGTACTAGACCTTATTCTTGTCTCGTCATCATGGTACTCAAGCAAGAAGGTATGTGGTGCATGTGATTTTAATTTTTATCCCTTAACAAAATTACCAACAAAGACAAATTTCCCATTCTTGTCATTGATGACCTTTTGGATGAACTGAGTGGTGCTCAATTCTTTACCAAACTTGATTTGCACTCCTTTTTCACTCATGAAGGCCATTATAAGTTCTTGGTCATGCCTTTTAGCCTATGTAATGCACCCTCCACTTTCCAAATACTCGTGAGTCATGTCTTCCTGCTTTCCTCCATCACTTTGTACTAGTATTCATTGATGATATCCTCATTTATAGTAGAACTTGGAAAGCCCATCTATCCCATCTAGATCAAGTCTTACATTTACTGTCTTAGCATAAACTCTTTCTCAAATAGTTTGAATGTGATTTTGGAGCTCATGAATTAGAGCACCTGAGCCATATTGTTGGAAAGGATGGTGCTCTTGTGGATATTAGAAAATAGAATCTATGAAGGAATGTCCCCATCCTAAAACTCTTAAAAGTTTGAGAGGTTTCCAAGGTTTAACTAGATATTATCGCAAGTTTGTCTAAAACTATGGAAAAATCGAAACCCCCCTCACTGTTCTCCTTAAAAAGAATGCTTTCACTTGGATTCCAATCACTAATCAATCCTTCCAGGCCTTTAAAGAGGATATGTGTATGACTCCTTTTTTGGCATTGTCTAACTTCATAAAGACTTTTGTTTTGGAATGTGATGCTTCTAGGAAATACATTGGGGTCATTCTCATGTAAGATGATAGACCTTTGGCTTTCACTAGAATTTTTTTTTTCTGAGAGACACTTGGGAAAATCCACCTATGAAAAAAAAATGTTGGTTATTTTGCATGTGATGGATATCTGGTGTCCTTACTTGTTGGGGGAATGCTTCCAAATTAATATTGATCATCGTAACCTCAAATATTTTTTGGAACAAAGAATTTCCTCTCCTGAGCAACATAACTGGTTGACCGAAATTTTCGGCTATGATTATGAGATCATTTACAAGAAGAGAAAAAAAATGTGGTTGTTGATGCTCTTTCACAAAAATATGAAGAAGACAGGTCCCTCTTTTCACTCTACTTCCTTGTATCAAATTGGTTAAATTAGGTTAACCAAGAATGGTTCCAAGATCCCAAAATTTCTCACTTGGTCCAACAATTGAAACAAGATCCACATGCATCACCAGGATACTCTTGGCACAATTAGGATATTTTCTATAAAGGTCACTTATATTTGTGCAAACAATCTCACTTTAAATCCATCGTGCTCTCTGAAATTCATGCTTCACTAGCAACAAGACATTCAGGTTTTCACAAAACATGTGAAAGGATTAAACGTTCTTTTTTTTTCTAGGAAGGCATGAAACAATACATCTTCATTTTTGTGGTTGAATGTGATACTTTCCAAAGAAATAAGGGAGAAACAATACAATTCTCTCCTTATTCCACCTGCTATATGGACTGTTATTTCTATGGAATTCATTATCGGATTACCCAAATTAGAAATAAATTAATCATCATGATTTTTATTGACCACCTTTCCAAATATTCTCATTTATGTGCCCTCTAACACCCATTCACGACATCCATTGTGGCTCAAATTTCCATGGAAAATATCTTCAAACTTCATAAAATTCCCCACTCTATTGTCTATGACTATGATCCAACTTTTACCAGCAAATTTTAGCAAGAATTTTTCAAGCTCAAACCACCTAGGGATGACTTATTGCATCACTCTCATGATGCTTTCCAGTCATATCCTGGAAGGTTTGATACATATTCTTTTGAGCACTTGAATTTATTTTACGAAGAAAATTTTCAACCGCCTTTATGCTCTAAATTTGATGAAGATGAGGCCATGATTTTCCCAGAACAAGATTTTCATGACGAGAGTTTCCATTCTTCTCCTTTTTCATCTTGATATCTTGCTAAAGATATAACCGAGAGTTTTCTTCCTGATGGTGATTTACCTATGGGGAAAACGTTTTTTCAACCTATGGTTTGTTGCAAGGGTTTTTAGTTTCACATAGAAGACTGACAATCCATATGTTGTGAGCAATTGTTTTTATTGAGATATTTACCCATGTCCAAGTCTTCATCCATCCCATCCTTGGATGATTATTGGGCAT
>ML850606.1:0-15474 GCA_009831015.1 Picea engelmannii
TTGTTCTATTCTATTTAAAACTATGTTTTAAACTCGACTATAAAATCATAAAAGAAAGCATAGTCTAACATCTTATTACACATGGGGTTAGTCTAGGGAGTTGCAAATCCATCCCTAATCTACAAGATCAATACATGTTAACGCATCTCATCATTCTAACCTGCAAAAGAGAATCAAAACAATTAAACTACATCAAACTAATTAACACAATAAAAATATGCATGAACAGAAAAATAAAGAAAACAATTAAATCATAAAATGCATGAACAACACAAAGATAGTTACCAGACTGTTGGTGGGCCCCCCAGCAAGTCGTGGTCACTTCTCAAACGCACACCATGAGCTCAGCAAAATGATTTCACCATTAAAACTTGAAAAACGTAGTCTTATACAATTATGGCAATTGAAAAATGCAAAAACAGAGCCAAAATCGTTTTTGGCTCTAACACGTGACTTCTTCTACTGGTTAACAATTATCTGACCACCATGGTGGTATTTATAATGTTTACAGACCAAGTGGTCAACCACAAGAGGGTCGAACCACTTCTAAAATTGGCAAATTTCATTAATGGTGCCCTAACTGCCGAAACAGAGCTAGCCAATAATCACCCACCATAATAACCCAAAATCGAGTTGTCAAGAGTTCAGTAGCTGGAGGGGATAAGCATGAATAAAACCCATGTCTCTTATTCGCCCCCCACTGGCCGCCAAGAAGATAACCGCCAAATCGCCCTCCATTTTTGTGCAGGAAGAGGTGTTGGACGGAGTGTTGGATCGGGTACTGAAATGAGTGCTGGAAGGAGTGTCGGATCAAGTGTCGGAACTAGAAACATAGTGCATTTTTGCCCTGTAACACCAGAAAAACGTGAATTAGCTCTTGGAAATCATAAAACATGATGAATTATACTTGATACAATCATTAAACATGAATTATACGTACCTTATGTCGATCATACCGTTTTATCATAAAATTCTTCAAAAAGATCTTTCAAAAGATGAAAAACACATATGTACATGTGGAAAAAGTGTATAATAACTGTCATGAAAGTGATCATATCTCGGGCCCAACAGTTATGATGGAAGAGTACCAATCCATCATGAAGAATGGTGTGTGGGAAGTGGTTCCGAGACCATAAGGGAAGTCAGTGTTGAATTCCAAGTGGATCTCAAGACTACCTTCTTGAATGGTGTAATTAAAGAAGAAATGTACATAGAGCAGCCACAAGGTTTTGTGATCTATGGGAAGGAGTCCCATGTTTGTAAATTGAATAAATCTTTGTATGAACTTAAGCATCATGAGATCATACCTGATCCCAAACTGAAGAAATATCCTGATGTGTGTTTATGGTCCACTGCACTCCCCTCCCAGTTAGATTCTGTATAACCTTGCAGCTTTACTTCACTGTCCAAGACATATCCGAGTCCATATCCAACCGTACCATGCATGTACCTCAATACATTCTTTGTTGCTACCAAATGTACACGTCTAGGCTCAACCATGTATTGAATCAAAGTGTTCATTGCAAAGCATATATCCAGCCTAGTGTTAACTAGGTAAATTGAGGATCTGATCAAGTAACTGTGCATCGTGGGATCAACCAAACCCGAAGAAGAATCACTCAAGAGATTCAAATTCGTAATCATAGTTG
The DNA here is from genome assembly GCA_009831015.1 of Picea engelmannii. Taxonomy (NCBI): domain Eukaryota; kingdom Viridiplantae; phylum Streptophyta; class Pinopsida; order Pinales; family Pinaceae; genus Picea; species Picea engelmannii. The sequence goes on from ML850606.1 coordinate 1,650, forward strand.
TTGCCATGGACTTCCATTCCATCATCCCGAATATCTGTGGGATCTCAACTATATAATTTCCTTGGCTAAGGAATATCTCTTCTGGTCTCTGCCACACCTCTAATCCCAATAAATAGTGCATCAAACATAGATCCTTCATTTCGAACTTTGAAGTGAGCTCCCTCCTACACACATCTATGATATTCTCATCCCCTGTAAGAAACATGTCATCCACATATAGTACCAATATCAAGAGGAAACCATATTAAACCTTGTAGTAAAGGTTGGTATATGCACCACTCTTGGCAAACCCCAAGCTCATCAAATAATTGTCTATTCTGGCATACCATGCCATGGGTGCCTGTTGAGAAGAAAACAGTTGTCAGTGGCACTCAATACAACAGAGGCAGAATATATAGAAGCCAGTGTTGCAAGTCGTGAAGCAGCGTGGTTTCAAAAGTTGCTTGCAGGGTTATTTGATCTAGAGTTGGATCCAACTTTGATATACTGTGATAATCAAAGTTGTGTGAAGCTTTCATAGAATCCAGTCTTTCATGACAAGTCAAAGCATATAGAGATAAAATACCATTTCATCCGATAAATGGTGCAAAAAAGAGCATTTGAACTCCGGTACATATCCACAAATGAGCAGATAACATACATTATCACCAAGCCTCTATCTAGAGTGAAGTATGATTACTTCAGAGACAAGATTGGCATGATGAAGAGTGTCCACCCTCATTGAGAGGGAGTTGTGATGTTTCTCCTACAGTGGAAAGACACTCTCCCTTTGGCAAAGGGATTCCCATATCAGTCATGTGAAGTGACTGAGGGAGTGATGAGTAGCATGGTACAAGTATTTCCTAAGCCATGTGAAGTGGCTAGGTGTGATTGGGACCATGGCATAGCCTTTCCTAAGCCATGTGAAGTGGCTAGGTGTGAATGAGGATATGGTGGTAGTCTTTCCCATACCATGTGAAGTGGATGGGTGTGATTTGGACTACTAGGAGAGGAGAAACATAATAGATACTTGCAGGGTAGTCTTGAGACTATGGTGGTAGTCTTTCCCATGCCATGTGAAATGGATGGGTTTGATTAGGACTACTAGAGGAGAACATCATGGAAGAATACCTCCCTCACTAAGAGGGAGTGTTGATGTTTTTGTAGCAATGGGAGGTATTTCCTCCTGGACAACTTTTTTTAGAGAGGAAGATTCCAATAAGTCAAAGGAAGACCATTGAAAAGTTGAAGAACACCCATAAGATAATTCGGCCCCAACTAAGTGACTTGAAGACTATAAGTAAAGGTGTCGCCTTGCTCATTTCAACACACACTCACTCATCTCATCATCCCGGCTATGAAGGAAAAGGAGGCACAAGTATAAGGCAGCCCTATGAGATGCAACAACTGAGGTTATTTGTGGTTTCTCTTGTGCACTACCTCTAGAAGAGTTGTGCTAGGGTTGTGACACAATTGTCTACCCTCGCCAGGGTTTGACAAGGAGAAGAGATCATTTCTTGTTATCAGGGTTTATTCATTACTGGTTTTTCTCTTGTGAATAGAGCTTGTTCATGGTTGCACTGTATTATCATAAGGATTCCCTCTAAGAAAAGTTGGTTGGGTTTTTCCCCGAGTTTGGGTTTTTCCTAAGATAAATCTTTGTGTATTCTTGTGCTTGTCTATCTACTTCTATATCCTATTTATATTTTCAGTATATGGTTATTGAATGTTAAATGAAGATCAAAATACTTTGGTAAATCTATTGCTACTGAAAATTTAAGAAAATCTATCAAGGGATTCCTTCCACACCATCGTTGGACTGGAGTCACCAAGGAACAACTCGAGTCAATATGTAATTGAGTAGATAGTTTGCACAATAGACATCTTTAGCCCATAAGCAAGGAGGCAAATATTTGGCCTACAAAAGACATATAGCCATTTCGACTAATGTTTGATTCTTGTGTTTTGTAATGCCATTCTGCTGAGGTGTATGAGGAACCAACCATTCCCAATCAATACCAGGTTGAACTAGGTATCCTTCAAAAGGTTTATTTACATACTCACCACCATTGTCTGATCTCAGTCACTTGATGGGTTGGTCACATTGCTTTTCAGCAAAGGCTCTAAATTCTTTGAACATTTCAAAGAAAATATTATTATTCTTCAAAAAATAAACCCAAGTGAAATGACATAGATCATCAATTGGATTCAAAAAGTGCCTGATGATTCTTTCTAAGCACACATCCTTTACATACTTCACTAGGGGGAAAGACTTTAGGTAAGCCAACAACCATATTCTTAGTTTACATTAACTGCAGACTTCAAAAATTTATGTGTCTGATTCATTCAGGCCAAGTTCAATTTCGCTCATCTGTGTGAGAAACAAGAGAAGTCGGTTCAGATTCAATTCGATTCGTGTCACATAATTTATACAAACTGTCCTTCGGGTCAAGAAACCCTCTGGTGAAAATCAATCGATATTTCTTCAACTCGAACAAAGAATTGATCTAGCCAAAACTCCACAATTTTACATGTCTATGTTAATTGAGAAACAAAAAATAAATTGGCATCGAGGTTCGATACATGATAGACGTCAACAATAATCCCATGTTGACATGAAACATCACCTTGACCAGCAATATCGAGAGAAAAATCATCAACAACATAAATCTTCCTCTCCATAGCTCATTTAAGGAAGTGAACAAGGAATTGTCCTTAACCATATGATGAGTGCACCTAGAGGCAACTATCCATTCATTCTGCATAGAGTGAGACAACAAGGCTTAAGAATTTATAACTTGGATTGTGAAATTATTAGCAGGTTGGTGAACAATGAGCACGTCTCCTTCAAGGTGTTTAACCCTGTCCTCTAAATTGTGTCACTTCTTATAGCATACCTTCTCCACATATCCAGTCTTTCCACAATACCGACATGTCTTCTTCTTTCTATTTTGATGGGGTGCATCTATATGCCTTTTAGGTTTTTGGTCCAAACAACCAAGTCTCTATATAGGGGTATCAAATTGTCCTCTTTCCTTGTGATTCAAATTGCCCTTTCCCTTGAGCAAGTGGGCTTGATGTTTACCACCAATCTTGCCTTCGTTAAGAAATTTGTGTTGATCAATCATCAATAGGCCACATAAATCTTCAAACGTGTAATCCTTACCATCTTCCTTGCGTGCCTTTCAGTTGGTGCGGAAAGTCAAAACGAACACATTAAATGGTGTTCTCAAATTAAATAGAACCAACTCTATGAGTTGTTTGTCTTTATTCTGATAATTATTTCCACATTCACCCAATTTCAATTGCAGTTCCTTTACATGCACCAAATACTCCTCTATTTTTTCAAAAGAAAGATGATCGAGAGAGATGAGCTCTTTCTCCAATTGCATTATGTGGATTTCATCGACTCTGACGAACAATGACTTAATATTCTTACAGACTTGATGAGGGCAATCAATTACACTGATGTGAAAATGAATCCCCTGCAAGATATAGGTCGTAATGACCCCTACAGCCTCATCCTTCTTTCCATCAACATCAAACTTTTCCTGGTCATCTGTTGGATCTAGAATCATAGTCTTCATGCATTGCCATAATCCTTTACTCTTCAATAGGGTTTCCTTTTTTGGTGCCCATATTGCATAATTTGATCCATTTATAATTACAAGATCGATCTTCGAAGCCATCTTCAATATATAGATAGATCAGATCTGTTTCCACAAGTTACAGTCTGCAAATTACCAGCCCAGATTCAATCACACAATAGATTAGACTCAACATGATTTGCGGACAATAGGAGATCTTTCTAAAACATTGGCTCTGATACCATGTTGGGGATTGGGTGAAACCTAATATGAAAAAGATAAATAGAATTGTAGATAATCGAAGATGAATAATTTTTTAAGACAAAAGGTGGTGTCTAAAGACACCGTTATAACACTTAAGCATAATACATTGTTATCGTAACATCACAATGCATATTGGACATTTTGTACACAAAAACAATATCGACATGATGTTAATGACCCATCAGGTCTACTATTTATAGTTTCGAGATCTAATCAACTTCCTTGAAATTGGGAATATCTTTTCCACATATAACCATCAGTGGTTAGAGTTGACTCCATCAAATTCACACTGTCTAGTCAGATTGACAAGGTTGCTCGAACTGACCATCGATACGTCCAACTCGTAGTCAATTGCTTGACTGATCAATCCACTGATCAAATATCTTCAACTGCTAGTCGACTGTCTGACTATCAAGCTTGTCGACTACTTGACCGATAGATGTAGAGATCAGGTTGATCGCCCAACCGACTGTTTCCAAATGTAGGTCGACCACCTGACCGACTGATTTCAAGAGAAGTGTGATGGACCATCATAAATTGATGTTCCAACACTCCTTTTGAGGATTTTTAGTCATCTATTTGCTACTCTCAATTTGTAAATCTAAATTAGGAAGTAATGCATATTTTTTGTTCAAATTTCTTGGTGTAAATAATGTATTTATCTTGAGGGATTCACCCCATTACTTGCTTTGAGTTTTGGCCCCACTCTGAAGTTGAAATGGAGGTTGAATCCCCTCTACATGTATATTAGATAGTTTTTGTACTATTTTCTTGTAATGGTTGTAATTTTATTTTTTCATTTTGATTCCTTAATTTTCTATTTGTTCTCTTTAAATTTATGTACTTTCATTTCCAACATTTTGTTTCTTTCATGTATTTCCTTTACTATTTTTCCTTATGATGTTCAGTACTTCGATGTATGCTTAATGGAGTCTAATATGATTACTGATACTATTAGGATTGAGTGATCTAGTAGAAACCATAGGATCATAGTTTCATTGATCTAATCCCTAAACTCTTCACCCAAGTACAGTGATCAAATACCTCTATATCCCATTGCATATTTTAAAAGGAGTTAATAGTTAAGATTATGAACTTAATAGGATGAATAGTCAAGGGGATGAACTATCAAAGCTGAGTATCTACTATATTTATTTGAGAAACACTTTTTTTTTCCTCTATTTTCATGTATTCTTTTCAATACTTTTACTTTACAATGTTCAACACTTTGAAGTACATCCAATTAATCTAATATGGTTTCCAATGTTGTAAGGATATTGTGATCTAGTAGGAACTAAAGGATCATTGGTTAATTGAATCACATGACCCATTAATTAACTCTTCATCCAATAAGAAGCGACTCTAGATCTCCATCTCCCCTTGCACATTGTCAGAGGGGGGTAAGAGTGAAGATCACAAAGTCAATGGTGTGAATAGTCAATAGGAATGAGTTATCAAAGTAGATCATTTTCTTTGTTAGTGTAGATTAGATTTAGTTAAATACATATTATTCATAGGATACATCTTAGTAAGTTAAGATATTGTGGTTGCACATACATTGCATAGCACCTCATAAGTTTGCATGAACCTCGAGCTTACATTTAAATTTAAGCTCAGGAGTTCAATAATCTTGTTGTAATTCTTTGGCCTAACACTTTTTGGTTTTCTTGTTGATGAGGTGCTTAAACTACAACAATATGAACTTTCTTAGATTAGGATTAGAGAATGCAAGGGTATTCATGGTTGAAGACGGCGTACAACCTTGAATGTGTCTCTATATAGTTTTTCCTTTTTTATATGCATGCATCAATGATCTAGATATGTCTTGCAAAAACATTTTTGAAAACCAGTGTAGTGCAAGCAACAAATAATCCAAAAAAAAGAGGCAAACTCACAAACATTAATAGGGAAAAGGAGATGAGAAAAAAAAAGTGAATGTCATCATCTCAGGAAGGTCAAAATAGCCATATAAATCACCTCCAGGTATGTCTCCTAATATCCTTGAATTTTGGTAATAAAATTAGACTGAAGCTACTAAAAACATAATTAGGAAAGTCATATTTCAAGGGGTAAATGGAGATATTTTCAAAACCAGTTTCTACATAATATAACCATCTAAGTCTAGTTTCTAATCAAATTGGAATCACTCCATTTTGACATCGTTTGAGGAAGTTATGCCCGAAATAGTGATTGTTTGTCCCAAAATCCACATTGTTCTAGTTTTGCATACTCATTGTTTCTTAGCATATTTTACACATCAATTCAAGTTGTATTTAAAACTTGTTTGTAGTGGAAACATTTCCATGAATATACTTTTATCTCCCACAAGATTCACATCAATTCGACATCAAATGAAAAAATTATGCCCAAAAATGTAATTGTTGGTCCAAGATGGAAACTATAAACAAATCTAACATGTAGGTAATTTCTTAGAATATTTCACATGCCGAATCTATGGACTTTCAAAACCTATTTCTACGGGATATTTCCCTACAAATCCACTTTCAAATTCCTTTTGAATCACTCTAATCCGATATCCTATGAAAAATTTATCATCGAAACATCGTTGGGTAGTCTAGGCTAGCTACCACTCCTCAGTATGTTAAAATGAAAATTGTTTCATGACTCCTTTTCATATATGTTTCATATGCATTGATTATGCACATTTTGATATTTACTAGAAGAACAAAGTCATCACATCTCTCTTCTTATATTATCTCACCATATAATGCAGGACAATTGCTAGTTTTTTGAAGATCATCGAGGGTCAACAAGCTTAACTTAACTATGAATGAATGATTTAAAAGAGTTGCATGAATTTTGATGAAAAGGATAAAACACCAAATGATTAAGAAGTGCAATAAAAATCAATTGGTTCTATAACACAAGTTACATATTCAAGAAAATCACGAAGAGGACTATCATAGTTGAAGTGAATGAAGGCAACCCATACCTCCAGTGAAAAGGAAGTGAATACCATCTCAAAAAGAAAAAAAGAAAAAAGAGAGTAACAATTCCCATTATGAAAACCTCCATGAGTCATATGGGATATGTATTTGCTGGAAAACCTCCTCGAGGTAAGCCTAGGTCTATACAATAAATAAATAAAAGAGAGACAATTTGCTCATGGTGAAAATCTCCCTAATAAGGTGACATGAGGAAAAACACTATTGAAAACTAATGAATCATGATAACACCAATGCCATGAAGAAAGAAAAAATAAAAAATAAAATTGACCCTTCTTTTCAGTGTTTGTAGATATCAAATATCACAACAATTCAAGCATAACACTCAGGACAAATATGAAAGGAGGAACAATCCAAAAAGAAATCCAAGCATCTATGTGATCAAGAATATATACTCTCCACAATTTTAAGCACAATATTCAACACAAATTCCATCACTAACATCATCAATATCATCCAAAGTATCCACCACTCAAGCCTACAAGGAACAAGCAAAAAAAATAAGATACGAGACTCAACACAAAACATGATTTATGTGCAATTTTCATGCTCCAGCATATGCCAAAAATATCTACAAAAATGTCAACTTTATACTACCATATGCCATCTATCCAACAAAGTACATGAGTCCTCTAAAGCACATCAACCCTCTGTATCAACAAATCTTAGGTCATCATGCACATTTCAACACTTCAGACTCATAAAATTTCACACTTTATCTTAGTATAAATCACAAATTTCAACAAAGCATGCAAAGTTCAAAAATTATAGTCTCAACATGAATCTCAAAAAATCCTATCTTGGCATGCCAATAAAACATACAAATTTCAAACAATACTAAGATAGAGCAGACTTTAAAAATCCTTTGAGAAGTTCAACTCGCAAGACCAATTATGTTTTAGAGTTTATGTCAAATCTCAGATTACAGAACTCCATAAGCCAATCTAACCTTTGAAGTATAGATTCTTTGATGAAGGAAGTTTTCAAGCACCACCAATAGGTCATCATTAAGCAAAAGACATACATCATCATACAATACCATATATTCCCTAGACATTTCATCAAACGTTCCATCATTTCATATACATCATCCATTATTTCCATATTCCATTCATCTATATCATCCATTCCATTTTATAATCCATCATATTACACATCAAACATTTCCATTCCACTCAACAAACCATCTATCATATGATTCACCTACATGTCTCACCATATTCATACATCACCTTCACTATAAAGCTTCCAAATAACATTATGTACATTTATACAACTTCCTATAGACACCTACAAAAATCTATAGGAACATTGTTATTTTGACTACTACAAGAAGCTATAGGAAACTCCTTATGCAAAATTCTACAGCAAATTACAGGAAACTGTTCTATACATAATGTTAAAGGAAAGTCTACATAAAGTCATTTACAACACCCTCTTTTAATGATTTCCAACAAAAATAATAATCCAATATTTAAGGCAACCTACATGCAACATTCTACAACCTTCTACATCAAAAAAGCACCATCATAACTCCATAACAATATTGCTCAAGAGGAAACAAGATACTATGTTTTAAGGACTACAACCTACAAGCTATAGTGGGATCCTATGTTTTCAACTCAAAAATTACAATAAGAAAAAAAAAAATGCAACACCTTTGTTTCCACTTTGTCAACACAAGAACCTCTAGAGGCACGTTGTAACAACCCCATTACATGCATGCCTCAATAAAAAATAAGCATATTGTATCAAAAGAATAAAAACACAGGGGTACACAATTGCAAGTCATGTTACACAATTGCAAAGTTAGGCTACACCATTACAGATCAGGGTTACACAATTGTAAAGGCAAGTTACACAGTTGGAAGATCGACCAGGGTTACACAACTACAAGGTTTATTGTATAAAGAGGTCAGTGTCATAAATTAAAATCTCTATTTTTTTCCATTATCATTCAGAAAGCCTATCTCAGAACTGAAGTATTGTAACCTAAAGTTTTGTTAACATTCTCATTTTCAAAACCTGAAGTGTGATAACCCATTCTCAAAAGTTTAACATTCTAAAAAAAATCCGTTAACATTTTGAAACATGCTCTCGTAAGTTTTTCCATTTTCCAAAACATGAAGTGCAATAACTTGCTCTCGGAAGATAAGTGTTCTAACATGAAGACTTTCTATTCTCATTTTTCAAAACTTGAAGTATGATAATCTATCCTCAATACTTGATTATTCTCAAAAAAAATTCTAAGAGGTATTTTCCATTGTTATTTTCAAAACCTATCTTAGAATAGAAGTATGAAAACCTAAAGATTTTTACTATTCTTAAGAAGCCAATTTTTAGAAGTTTTTTGAAAACCTTGAGTTTTTATTACCAGTTTTGAAAGACCCATTCTTAGAAGATTAGTATTGAGACACTAAAATCATTTCCATTGTCATTTGGTCCAAAAATTGAAGTATTGAAGTGAAGTTCTCTGTTGAAGCTATTTCCACAATCAAATTTATGATTTCCATTACCATTTTTCTTAGAATTTTGAAGTATCAAAGAGGAAGGTTTTGTGTTGAAGTTCTTACCACTATCAATTTTTTTTATTTAGATAGGGTTGTCAGCATATTTAATTGTACAAGCATATAACATCTAGATAAAGTGAGTGTTGAAAACTTGAAGTTTTTTCCACTACCAATTCAAAAGAGTCGTATTTCAAAGTTTTTCGACCAAAGATAAAAAATAGATTTCAAGGCATTGCCACCAATGATCAAGGATCTATGCTTTACATAGCTCATCATCATGCATTATTCATCTGAGATTATTCCAAGGTTTGAAAAGGAATAAAAAGGACATCAATATCCCATAATGAAGTTGCACATAGATTTCATCAACATTCAAAACATCAAGGTTCATAAGTCATATGGAGGACACATCCTAAACAATTCAATATTCAAGCAAGCAATCACTATTATTTTCAACCAATATCACTAGTCATTCAAAATTCAAGGGGATCATTTATATTTCTAAAGAATATCATGTTACATCTCAAACATACAAGAAAACAAAATAATTAAAGGCTCCAAATTGCTCTACATATATCCAAGGCAACATGTGAACTTAAAGGACATCTTTCATCCAAGCAAATTATATGCATGTAGGGCAGTACAAAAGCGTGCACCTATATTGAGTTCCTATAAAAAGCTACGGAGGGCCCTGCCTTCAACATCACACATTGCAAAGCATACAAAAGGCTGAGGGTTCACTATAGAAAGCTACAATAGTCTATTTCACCCCTAAATCAAATCCAAACCACAGTATGAAAAATGTATGTTACAATGATCTTATTTTAAGTTGATTATGTTACAATGATCTATGTGCTCTCTGCAAAGCACTATCTATCTCATTGCCTGAGAGTATGTCCTCTCCTCTTTCTGCAACTATTTCTTTTGGAACTGGGACTCTGCACCTGTAGCTTCTATGAGGTTGAGAATGAATACTTCATCCTCATTGTGGCTGCTAAAATCTGTGAGTAACTCCTTTTATTCTAACGCGACAACAACTTAATCTGAAACTAAGAGTGGCTCAATAACTGATACTGAAGGTAGCTCTTCTTCTTTCATGGAGGTAACTCTATATTTTATCGTAGTCATGTCTCCATGACCCAACTAATGTAATGCACCAACTGCCACTCAATTTTAAATATGGGGATTGCTCCCCCTGCATCTCATACTATATATGAATCATGGTTGTTCTGGTTGTCTTCATGAATATTGGAACCATTTCTTCAATTACTGGAGTAAGTGTCTCGTCATAGTCTTCTCCCTCTTGCTAAGAGAATCCTCTGGACACACATCGGGATTTGTACATTTACAACATGCTTGATCTGTTTAGATCAATCTTGGAAGTCAATATTGACTTCTCTTCTAGTCTCATGGAAGAATCCATATCCTTATCTTTCTGACTGGCTTCCTTCTCTGTCACTGAAACAAGGGAATCTTCCCAGGAGATTTCATATCTCCTAGAAGTTTTTTAAGCTACGATCTAGTCTTCTCATGGCATCTGTCTCACAATCTTGGAAGTTGTCTCTTCATCTGATCCTTTATGAGATTAGGCTTACTCTCGATTTCTTCTGAGTCTACAAGGACTTCATCATCTCTTACAGCGTATACTTGGTGTTAAATACCAAGTCTAAATATGAAAAGTTGAGTCAAACTTCAAACAACTTCTGCTTCCCGTTAAGGTGGCTTCATTATCCTTTGAACAAGTCTACTGTGAGTTCTTGTTCTAATGTTCGGTCATCTTTGGAGCCTTCTACTCCTTACAATCAATCTCCATATGAGATACTCTGGATTTCAAAAGATAGCTTCTTCTTCATCTTCTTTGGTACATGAATGTATATGGATATGTACACAGTCTGCTTCATGTCTCATCTAATCTATTTTTTTCTGCAACCTTCACTATAGCTTCCTCAGAGTTATCACCTGTGACCTTAAACAAGGTCAACAAAACAATGAGCAAGAATAATACTCTTTTGATAATATTAAATTAAAAAATAGTACGAACAATCGTCACAGTAGCTCCTTTAGAGATTTCACTTGTGACCTGTCTGAAACAAGGATCAAAAGTAAGAAATATAATACGAAATGAGATCAACACTCTTCTAATGTTGTGATCAAACATTGATCCAAGGTAACCTAGAATCAACACAAGAAGTTTCTCCTAGAGGAGATGTTAGTTGTATATGGTAAATGATTACATTAAGCATTTATCTCGATATGCTCACATGCTACCAAGTATAATACTTTTCAAAGACTGCTACCTCAACTATAGTGTTTACTTGTAATGGGGTAGTTATCAACTTTGTCGTGTGCAACTTTGGATCTTATCAACTTAATTAATCAAACCTGGAACCTAGAGTCTTGTCCTCAAGAATGAGTGTGTTGTTTTTCTTCCAAGTCTCCTTCACTCAAGATGGAAAGTGCTTTCTTCAAACTGTCTTTTGTACTAAGACAATATGCTATCTTGTCAGAAAGTTGGGTTAGAGAATAAACTCTATGATCTCAACTTTAATCCATCTAATACCTTGACTTTAATTTTGACCAAAGGTTAGTATGATGGGGATAGATTCAACAAGAAACCTAGGTCAAAATAATGTCATATCAAATAGATGCATATCAGAATAATCAAACCTGGGTTGTGTTAGCACCAATTCTTGCAAGCAGGGTGTTTTTTCCTAATTTCAGACCCTTGATGCAGAATGCGAAGAAAGGGGGGTGTGAAAACCCATCAAATGCGTTCTAGTCCAAGGCCACAGCCTAAGCACCGAGTGCAGCCCATAGGAGAAGTCCATTTCGGGTTTAAAAATCAAGTGAGCGAGCAGTCTGATTTCAGCGGCAAGGATCAATTGGCAAAGCAGATCGACGGTCGGCGGGGAATCCCAGTTAACAGAGTTGCGTCGGGATTAGTGCAATGGATAGCGCCTATATTACAAATCTGGGTCGTCCGATCCAGTTGGGACAGGTGGCAGCCAGTCGGCATTTCGGGGATCGACGTTTCGGAAGACAAGGGACCTCCCATTCACTGCAGTTGAAATTGTCGATTGGCGAAATACTGAAGGCACCTTTGGAGCTGAGCCCACGGTCCTAGCGCCAGGTCACGTCAAGTGAGCCTGGGAATGAAGGCAGCCCCCTTTTAAATAACAAATGTTATCTCGATCGTTCATCTAAAGGACACGCGGTGCACATCCGTGCTTTCGCAATTTAGTCGATCGGGATTTTGAGGAAGAAGCGCATCGTGAACTCCCGGTGCAAGAAATCCTGAAAGGATCAAGACCATTGATCAGGAGGACATGCGGCGCATGATCTGAGCCATGGGTGGGGCCCTTCGAGATTTTCATAGTGTCAGCATCGAAGACATAATCTTAGTCGTCCATCCAAAAGGACGCATGGTGCACGATCATGTCATGTCGACATTCGGGAGTTCTAAGGGTAAGGGCTTCATATCTCGAAGCCCCGACCCCCGAAGCGCCGAAAGCACCTTTGAGGATAAGCGTAGGGTCACGGCCCGTGGTCACTTGAGGGAGTAGAAAAGGTTGTACAAAGGGGGCCAAAAGTGCCAAGTTGAGTTTCATAAGGGGGGCACCGTGTTCTCCAGATGCTAGTTCGACTTGATCTCAATCCTGATACCTGCTTGGAACGAATGAAGAAGAGAGGGGCTGGTTGAAACCTTACCTCACTCATTAATTGCAAGGTATGGAGGTCCCGACAGAAAGTCCGCCCGAGGTGGTCCTCTGTACTGGTTTTTTCCCACAGAAGCCATGCCAAGTCCTCGACTCCCCAGGGAAGTCTGCGCACGCTAATTCAGCATTTAAGGGCTCAACTACCCCCTAGCGTGAGCCATGCAGAATTAAGGTGGCGTATGACAGAGGAGTGCAGGCCAGATTTGATTGAAGAGACGCCTCATCCCGAAAGTCTAGGAGGCCTCTGTTGGGCAAATGTTTAGGAGTATATATACTTAGTTTTGATATTTTTCAAAGGATCGATGGTTGAGCAAGGCTCCCGGTTGTAAAACTTTAATGAAGCACTGTTATTCTGGTTATGCGTGGACTCTTGAGACTTCTTGCCTTATGAATGTCAGTTTCTTTCACGTTTTTGTTTACACTGTGTTAGAGCAGCTCGGAATTGGAGGATCCAATCGAATTGTGACTGTTATAGGATGATGTAGGTTGGATCACTGTAACAGTTGCATTGTTTCTAATCGGTCCCTGTGATTTTCTTAGTGTTGAACGACTTGGAATTGGAGGATCCAGTCAAGTCCCCCCTTCAATTCCTCGAAGCCTTGAACCAAGAGGATCTTGCATTCAGAGTTTTTCTTCTGCAAACTGATGAAAGGCATGTTGCCTGAGGTAGTTTGCTCACTCCTCTCACCAAGTCTTCCACCTGCTCATCTTTTAATCAACTCACTAACTGAAGTTAGATCAAGACCTCCTTTGTTCCTCACATACCAGACCCAGTCCCTGAGTTAGAGCGATATCTTCCCGAG
>ML850608.1:12715-31808 GCA_009831015.1 Picea engelmannii
AATCATCATGCCTTACAAAAGTTATGTCAAGAGAATACTTGTTTCCTCTCATTTCTTTTAACAAAATCAAGAGGAACACACAGTCACATTGCTTCATCTCTGTCCAACATATATTTCTATAAAATATCAACCATTGTCCATAATTCACAATTGCACAAGTAAACGTATACAAAGGTCTTTTCCCAAGTTGAACAGACTTTTTAAAACTTGCTTGATTTCATTCTTTTGATAATATTAACCAATAAAACTTGCAAATGAAACCATAATACAAAACCCGAGCTTCATTTCTGATCGTGTAATCAAATAAAACAATGCACGATACTTCCATAATCCATACACAGTAATCAACAAAGTTCCAGTCATCATTTTCCCTAACTTGCAATGATCTTGATCGGGGATAATAAAACACACAACAACCAACAACTAACAATTGGCACCATGTTGAAAGAATACAACAATCAGAAGCATAACAAGAAGAGACAACAATTGGTTGCACATTATCACTGATTCCCAAGCAACCAAACTAATCAATAAAACCGAGTTAGGTTTTCTATGCAACTGTCATAACGAAAAGAGACAATTCCTTGACTGTGTATCAATTCTCATCCCCAATCACAACTTTCAACTCATCAAACGAGTTTAATATAAGTACTCAAAGCAATTGTCATAACAATTCAACCAATCTATGACAGTCAACAAGATGCCCGACAAGGGTGTGAAAAGTTGGGGATTGATGCAGACCCCCTACCTCACCAGGTTTCTGTGACCTCTCGGTCTCTGGATTGTTCTCTTCCTTGAGCTGAAATGGCCCTTTGGGCTCCTACTGGAACCCTTTGGACGAATCCATAGGTCCCTTCATCCTCTGGTACAGGTCTTGAGAAAACTTACGCGCGCCTTCTTTTTGTGTTTCTGGGTTTTGCAATTTCGTGAGTCGGTACTCCATGTCTCCTAACTCCTGGTTCCTCGAACACCCGAACCCCGAAATGCCGAAATCTACCCGTGACCTCGTTTTGCCTTTTGGGATTTTAGAATTCACGATTTTGCGATTCCGGCGGCAGACGGTTCTTGGTCCTTCAACCTCCCGAGTCCCGAAATGCCAAAAAAGGATTAACGAGCTTTGGCTCCTCCCTTTTCCTCCATCCACGTGACCAAAAATTTGTGTCCATGTGCTTAACGCTAAAGCGCTATTAGCCTTCGTGATTCGAAGAATAGCGGTGCAAGTGCTCCCCCTATTTTCTGTCTTTCGAAATCTCGGTTCACGAAATGTCGAACTAGCTTGGCGTTTGCTCTTTCGGGGTTTTACGATTCGGGGAATCGCGATGCAAGGGTCCCTCCTTTCCCCTTCCGAACCTCCGGTGGCTGAAATGACAAAATGGTAAAATGCCAAAATGTTCCAACACCTATCCCTTCGGGTTTTTGTGAATCGCGACTTCGGGTTTCGCGATTTTGGGAAATCTGGTTACAAGGGATATCTCTACCCCTTGGAACCCTTGATGGTTGAAATGTCGAAATGTCTCGGCACTTGTTCCTTCAGGATTTTGTGTTTCACAAAATTAGGACACAAGGAGTATCCTTGTCCCCTGGAATCTCCAGTCGCTGAAAAGCCGAAATGTCCCGTGCCTTATCCTCCGACTTTTGTGAATTGCAACTTCCGGTTTCACAATGTTAGGAAATCTGGTTACAAGGGATATCTCTGCCCCTTGGAACCCCCAGTGGCCAAAATGCCAAAATGCCGAAATATCTTGACGTTCAATCAATGGCTCAAAATGATCCCTAGGATCGAAGGTTCCGGTCAAATCGTGATTTTACGATTTCGCGGTTCGAGATTCTGAAAGACAAGAGTCTCTGTCTTTCCAAATCGTGGTACCTAAAATGCCGAAATGGGCGTCGATAAACTCTCGCCGCTAACCTCCTCGCAGCTCCACTTGATCCAATGGCCTGCGGGGTTTCGGTGTTCCTCCTCAAGGATTCTCCACCATCTGGTCAGATCTTTGAACTCCCCTCACCTAGATCTACACAGCATTAAAGTCTGCGTTCCTTCTTCCAATCAGACGGTCCACAGGAATTTCCACAGTGATCCAACGCTCGATGACGTTCTTCCTCCTAATATTTTACTCGATTCTGACTTAGGAGATTTTCTAAGTCTACGATGACTCATTCTTCATTCCTTCTAGGGAATGAATTCCTGGTCTCGAAAACACTTTCTGAAGTGTTATCCCTCCTGAGCTTTGTCTGGTTCAGACTTCAATCTCCTGTGCACTCCTTGCATCTGAGGGATTTCGATAACTTAGATCCATGGTGTTCCTCTCTGGCTCGATGCACACCTTGCAGAGCTCCCAATGAGGAGAAAGAATTGAAACTGGGAAAATTCACAGTTTTTTCCACTTGTTCATGAAAACAGAAAATAACAGGAAAATGCACACAGTCCAAACACCATACATTTGGGTCAATTTTCCATTCTATTATATTCACAAGTTCCCACGAGCTACACAATACATTCAAAATTATAGTCACTCAAAAGATTGAGATCTCCTGCTAACTCATAGTTCTCTCTTGCCGCTCCTTTCTCTTTGTATTCCCGCTCCCTCTAACTGAGCCTATCAACTTCTACATAACTCAAAGATGTTTCTAGGGTTTCCCCTGGCTACTTTCCCTACTCTAAGATTCATCCTACACTATCTTAGTTTAGTCGCATTCCAGAGCCGAAGTGGAAACTCCTGCTTTGTTTACAATTTTCAAAATGTGCCTCAAAGGGTAAAATTTGGCATCGGTTCAAGCATGCCTCCAAAGGTGAATTTCAGCGCTGAGTGAAGGCAGATTTCAAAATCGGATGCAACTGTCAACATTTAATTTATGTAAGAACTCACACGTGTTGAGTGGTCCTGCCTCTAAGCACTTGCCAATGATGCTCTTGCATCATACTCCCCTTGAAAAAAATTCATGGACTCCTATCCATGAGCTCCTCTACTAATTTTCCCTACTTCTGGATAACGACTTCATTTTCCCAACTGGCATCTTCTGTTGGGTGTCCCTTCCATTTGACCAGATACTCAAAATAAGTCTTCCTCCTGGTCTTTTTGCCAATCCTCTAATCAACAATTTTCTCCATCTGTGGATTTTCTGCTACAGGCATCTGTTTCTCCCACTGAATCTTTCCTTGATGTTCTGACGCTTTTATGTCATCTTTCCTATACAGATATAGGTATGAAACATTGAATATGGGTGAAATTACCACACCATATGGCAGTTCGATCTCATAGGTATTTGCATCAAACTTCCTCAAGATCTTACAAGGTCCTATCTTCTTCATCTTCAATTTGTTATATGTTCCCCTAGGGAACCTTTCCTTCCTAAGGTGTGCTAAAACCCGATCTCCCACTTCGAATTGAAGTTCCCTGTGATGATGATCAACTATGTGTTTGTATTTTTGATTAGAACTCTATAATTGTTCTTTGATCCAACTATGGAGTCTCTGCATTTCAACAGCAAAATCCTCTACTCCAGCGCTTCTGATCTCTCCTTGTTCCAAGTCCCTTAACTTAGACACTCCCCTGGGTTGCATTCCATAGATTATTTGGAATGGGCTCCTTCTAGTGCTTCTATTTGGTGAGTCATTGTATGCAAATTCTGCTTGTGGAAGAATCTGATCCCACTGGTTATGGTGTTCAGTAACCAGGCTTAATAAGTTTCCCAAACTTCTATTTACCACCCCAGTCTGCCCATCTGTCTGAGGGTGATAAGCTGAGTTGAAGGAAAAATATGTCCCCATCTTCTTCCACAACGTCCTCCAAAAGTGACCAACAAATTTTGTGTCTCTGTCTGAGACAATGCTCCTAGGTAGGCTGTGAAGTCTCACAACTTCTCTGAAAAACAGATTTGCAACATGTGTTGCATCACTGGTCTTTTGGCATGGGATGAAATGTGCCATCTTTGAAAATCTATCCACCACCACAAATATGGAGTCAAATCCTCTTTGTGTTCTCGGAAATCCCAACACAAAATCCATGCTTATTGCATCCCAAGGCCTCTCTGGTATTGACAATGGTTGATACAATCCAATGTTCTATCTTTTCCGCTTTGCATGTTGGCAGATTCTACATTTGTTCACCAAATTTATCACATCTATTCTCATACCTGACCAATAGTATGAGCTTCTCAACTGTTAAAACGTTTTATCATGGCTGAAATGTCCAGCCAATCCTCCACTATGCTTCTCCTTCAAGAGATTGTCCCTCATTGAGCATCTTGGTATGCACAATTGATTTCCTCTGAACAACAATCCTTCCTGAACCATATATTATGTCCACTAACTTCTATCTCTTAGTACATGGCTTGTACATGCTTCGTGGGCCTCTTTGAAATATGTATCATCATAATACATATCCTTAAGGTGTTCAAACCCCAAAGTCTTCACCTGGAATTCCTGCAGAATTAAACATCTCTTGCTTAACGCATCAACAACCTTGTTAGCATTCCCAACAATATGTTTTATGACAAAAGTAAAATTTTGCATATATTCAACCCATTTTGCATGCCTCTGGTTTAGTTTTTCTTGTCGGGTTATGAATTGTAAAGCTTGGTTATCACTGTACAAGACAAACTCTTGCAGGACAAGATAATGCCTCCTTTTCTTCAATTCTTGAATTATGGCATAAAACTCCTTGTCATATGTGGAGTATTTCCTCTTAGTCTCATTCAACTTCTCGTTGAAATAGGCAACAGGTCAATTGTCCCGACTCAAAACTACTCCTATTGCAACTCCACTTGCGTCACATCTTACCTGAAATGTCTTTTCGAAATTCGACAAGACCAGAATTGGTTGTTCTGTTATCTTCTCCTTCAGTATATTGAAGCTCTTTTCAGCCTCCTTTGTCCATTTAAAATACTTGTGCCGCTTCTTCACTGTATCCATCATTGGTGCACAAATCCTAGTGAAGTCTCTAATGAACTTTCTATAAAAACTTGCTAAACCATGAAAGATCCTTACCTCGAACATGCTCCTTGGTGATGACCATTCTCTGATCACTTTCACCTTCTCTGGATCCATCTTTAGTTCATTAGAAGAGATCACGAAACCCAAATAAATGAGTTCTGTCTTCATAAAAGAGGATTTCTTCAAATTGATCAGCAACTTCTCCTGCTGTAGCCTCCTCATTACTAGTGTTAGGTGTCTCAAATTCTCCTCTTTAGTCTTGCTAAAGATCAATATATCGTCCAGATACACAACCACAAAATTGCCAATGAAATCTTTCAGAATTTCATTCATCAGCCTCATAAAAGTGCTCAGGGAATTTGTTAAGCCAAATGGCATAACTAGCCACTCATACATACCTTCTTTCATCTTAAAGGCTATTTTCCATTCATCACCTTCTCTCATCTTGATCTGGTGATATCCACTTTTCATATCTATCTTAGAAAAGAAATTTTCTCCACTTAAGCAATCCATTAAATCATCCATTTTCAGTAAAGGAAACCTGTACCTGATGGTGATCTTGTTGATGGCTCTTGAGTCTATGCACATTCTCCATCCTCCATCTTTCTTTGGGCTTAACACAGTTGGTATTGCGCATGGGCTCAAACTTTCCCTGACTAAACCCTTATCCAACAACTCTTGGACTTGGTTCGTCACCTCCTCATTTTCTCGAGGTGTTAATATGTACTTTTCTTTGTTTGGCAGGCTTTCTCCTGGTATCAAGTCGATATGATGACTGGTACTCCTGATGGGTGGCAATGAGTTTGGCAGCTCATCCACCACTATATCAACAAAATTATCCAGTAGCTCCTAAACTTCTTCAGGTAAATCATCCACTGATGTACTCGTAAGGATGACTCTAGGCTTTCTCACCACAGTGAAATGCATCTCCTGTTCTTCCTTGACTTCTTTTAGGAGTTCCTTCCCACTCATGAGAAGTATGCTTGTGCTGGCTTCTTCTTTCGCTGTCTTCTCCTCCATTGGCAACAACATATGCATCCTACTATTCTTCTCCAATGTATATGTATTCTTCCTTCCATCATGACTGACATTTCTGTTAAACTTCCATTGTCTTCCCAACAGAATATGGCATACATCCATGGGAATTATATCACATAGAATTTCATCTTTATATCCTCCAATTTTAATCTCAACCAGGCATTGTTTAGCGATCGTTACCTGGTGTCCTTTTTCCAACCATGAGACTTTGTATGGTCTTGGATGTGTAGTTGTCTTCAGCTCCAATTTCTCCACCATCTCCGTGGATACTAGGTTGTTAGTACTCCCACTGTCAATGATTACCTTGCATACTTTATCCTTAGTCTTGCAAGCTGTCCCGAAGAGACTGTTTCTCTGCATTGGCTTTTCAATTTCTTCCTCTGGTTTTAAGATAACTTTTCTCAACATCAGGGATTCTCCATCCTCTGCTCCTTCTGCCTCAACATCTCTTCGTTGTGCTTCTGAAATGTGAGCTTCTCCTCCTTCTTTATTCTTCTAGGGACATTCCCAAGACATGTGCCCTATCTTTCCACAGTTATAGCACCTTACTCCTCCTCTACCTCTTCCTCTAGAAGAGTTTCTTCCACCACTCTGTCTTCCTCATGAACTTCCTCCTCGTTCTGAGTGATTGTGTGGTTTCTCAGCCTCATCCTTAGACTGATGTGCTCTGTCATGGTTAAATCCCTTACTTTTTCTTGGGATCGAGCCTTTACCTCTTCCTCGCTGGTTCTGTTTTCTGGCCAGCTTCTCCTCTGCCTTCAGCGCAAACTGATAAGAATCTTCCATCGTCCTCACTAAAATCATGCTAAGTTCATCCTGGATTTCATATCTCAATCCATTTATATATCTAGTGACTCTTTCTTCGTCTCTCTCCTGTTGTCCAGTTCTGATTTTTAGCTGGTAGAACTTCTCGTTGTACTCCTTGAATGTCATCCCTTTCTGTCTCAGGTTCTGTAGTTTCTTGAACATATTGATCTGGTGGTCTTTGGGTATGAACTTAGCCTTTAGTTTGGCTACCATCCTGTCCCAAATATTTATCCTCTGTTTTCCTTTACTTCTCCTCTTAGCTTGCAATTCGTCCCACCACAGTGCTGTATGCCCTTTTAGCCGGGTGACTGCCTACTTCACCTTCTTCTCCTCATCGACATCTTCATAGTCGAAGTGTTTGTCCATGGACCTTATCCAGTCTAAAATTTCTTCAACATCTAGATTTCCCTCATACATGGGGACCTCTATCTTAGCTCTGCCTCCCAATTTGGCAACTTCTCTTAACAAACGTTCTTCTGCAACATCCTCTCCTGTAGCTTCTTCAACCTCAACCTCTTCACTTTCTGCATCACTAACATACCCAACGTCATGTGCTCTCCTCTGTGCTGCTTCCATTGTTTCCAATCGGGCGTGAAGCTCTCGCATCTCCCTCTCTACAACACGGTTGGCTAAAGGTGGCTCCCGTATTCTTGGCGACATTATGTCGACTATCTATCACACACAGAGTATAGCTTCAAGTTCTCTGTCTCCTTCTTTTCCTCCTTCGCCTGAAGTTTACAGATGAAAAAATTATGCTCTGATACCACCCGATGCAGACCCCCTACCTCAATAGGTTTCTGCGACCTCCCGGTCTCTGGATTGTTCTCTTCCCTGAGACAAAATGGCCCTTCGGGCTCCTGCTGGAACCCTTTGGATGAATCCACAGGTCCCTTTGTCCTCTGGTACAGATCTTGAGAAAACCTGTGTGCGCCTCCTTTTCTTGTTTCGGGGTTTCATGATTTCGTGAGTCTGTACTCCACATCTCCTGACTCCTGGTCCCTCGAACACCCTAACCCCAAAATGCTGAAATCTACCCATGACCCCTTTCTGCCTTTCGGGATTTCGAAATTCATGATTTCGTGATTCCAACGATAGACGGTTCTTGGTCCTTCAACCTCCCGGGTCTCGAAATGTCGAAAAGGGATTAATAGGTTTTGGCTCCTCCCTTATCCTTTGTCCATGTGACCATAGCTCTGTGTCCATGTGCTTAACACCAAAGCGCTATTGGCCTTTGTGATTCAGAGAATCACAATGCAAGTGCTCCCCCTGTTTTCTGTCTTTCAAAATCCCGGTTCACGAAATGTCGAACTGGCTTGGCGTTCGCTCTTTCGGGGTTTCATGATTCGGGGAATTGCAATGCAAGGGTCCCTCCTTTCCCCTTCCAAACCTCCAGTGGCCGAAATGACGAAATGGTAAAATGCCAAAATGTTCCAACACCTATCCCTTTGGGTTTTTGTGAATCGCGACTTCGGGTTTCGCGATTTCGGGAAATCCGATTACAAGGGATATCTCTACCCCTTGGAACCCATGGTGGTCGAAATGTCGAAATGTCTTGGCGCTTGTTCCTTCAGGATTTTTTGTTTCACGAAATCAAGACACAAGGAGTATCCTTGTTCCCTAGAATCTCCGGTCGCCAAAAAGATGAAATGTCCCGCGCCTTATCCTCTGACTTTTGTGAATCGTGACTTTGGGTTTCACAATTTTGGGAAATCCAGTTACAAGGGATATCTCTACCCCTTGGAACCCCCGGTGGGCGAAATGTCGAAATGTTGAAATATTCTGGTGTTCAATCAACGACTCAACAATCCTTGGGATCGACGGTTCAGGTCGAATCGCGATTTTGTGATTTCGCGGTTTGGGATTCGGAAAGACAAGAGTCTCTGTCTTTCCAACTCGCGGTACTCGAAATGCCAAAATGGGCATCGAGAAACTCTCACCGCTAACCTCCTCACATCTCCACTTGATCCAATGGCCTGTGGGGTTTCAGTGTTCCTCCTTGAGGATTCTCCACCTTTCGTTCAGATATTTGAACTCCCCTCACCTGGATCTACGCAGCATTAAAGTATGCATTCCTTCTTCCAATCAGATGGTCCATGGGAATTTCCACAGTGATCCAATGCTCGACGATGTTCTTCCTCCTGAGCTTTTACTCGATTCCGAATTAGGATATTTTCTAAGTCTACGATGACTCAGTCTTTGTTCCTTCTAGGGAATGAATTCTTGGTCTCGACAACACCTTCCGAAGTGTTATCCCTCCTGAGCTTTGTCTGGTTCAGACTTCGTTCTCCCACACACTTCTTACGTTTGAGGGATTTCGATAAATCAGATCCACGATGTTCCTCTCTGGCTCGATGCACACCTTGCAGAGCTCCCAAAGAAGAGAAACAATTGAAACTGGGAAAATTTACAGTTTTTTCCACTTGTTCATGAAAACAGAAAATAACAGGAAAATGCACACAGTCCAAACACCATACATTTGGGTCAATTTTCCATTCTATTATATTCACAAGTGCCCACTGGCTACACAATATATTCAAAATTACAGTCACTCAAAAGATTGAGATATCCTGCTAACTCGTAGTTCTCTCTTACCGCTCCTTTCTCTCTATATTCCCCCTCCCTCTAACTGGGTCTGTCAACTTCTACATAACTCAAATATGTTTCTAGGGTTTCCACTGGCTACTTTCCCTACTCTAATATTCATCCTACACTATCTTAGTCCAGTCACATTCCATAGCCAAAGTGGAAACTCGTACTCAGTTTACAATTTTCAAAACGTGCCTCAAAGGGTAAAATTCGACATCGGTTCAAGTGTGCCTCCAAAGGTGAATTCCAACGCTGAGTGAAGGTGGATTTCAAAATTGGCTGCAATTATCAACGTTGAATTTTTGGAAGAACTCACACGTGTTGAGTGGTCCTGCCTCTGCGCGCTTTCCAACAATGCTCCTACATCAGGGATTCTCAAAATCGGGCCCTATAACAATGAATGAAATAAGTAAACAAGAGTTCGCTCGGTCATCAAAGAATAGAGAGACTCGAGGTCTAACATATCAACAATAGGTAGAGACCCTTCGAAACAAGCAAAGTGGAACCACAGGCTTTTATAACTCTTAGTTTGTGTGATAGTGTGACTATTCAACACCGAGTAGGGTATGAAACGATGCAGAGGAGCAACAATTTCTCATTGGACAATAAAAAACACCAAGAACACATAGAGGCATAACCCTTGCACCTTTCTCAAGAGATGAACCAATTTATAACAATGTCAGTGGAAATGCAGACCCGAGGTATCACCATAGATGATTTTAGGAGCTAAATTTCGCTCATGGGCTTATTTTCCATGGTTTTTCAAAAAATGAGATTCACTATTTTAAAAATAATTCGCCCAAATTCTATAGGATAAAATTATTTTACCTTAAAAATCGCCAAAATTTTATAACTATATAAAATACTTTGAAATTTGAATATTTTTAAAAAAATATCGCCAAACATTTATAGGTGACATATGAACGATTAGTAATATTCTCCAAGGTTTCTACATTTTAAAATAAAATTCCATCCTTAAAATCATCCCTGGGTATCACCAACAACCATAAAGCATACGTCTTGGCATAATGGCCATCCTAAAGCCAAATTCTGAGTCATGTTGATGCCAATACCAAAAACGTAAGCCTACGACTAGGTGAATAGCCCACGACCATGGCTTTCGAAGATACATCGTGACCAATAGGTAGTTCGAAAACATATACAACAACCCCATAGCAACCCTAATACAACCGAACATGGTTACCATAACTGTGAGGAAGCGGCCAGTTAGGATGAGTAGAGCGAAACCCTCCAAAAAAATACCCATAACTACTTAAAACAGTAGAGATCCATCACAGTTTTCACCACACAGAACAACCAATGAAATCATAACTTCAATAAACCAATTCTTTCATTTGCAAAATTAATAACCACACAGTCATTCCAGAGAGAAGACCCACGTGTTTACACAGTTTCCAGTCTCAGGAAAAACACAAACTAACACATTACTGATCCATCGTTTGTTTCATACACAGAGCGAAATTCATGGATGGGAGAAAACAACCATAACTATAACCAATAGCTTTAAAAAGGGTGGTTTGGTCAAGCAATTACTTCCAGTCTTGAATCTCAGAGCTTAACCACCAACAAAATAAAATGAAACAATAACCATGCTAGGGTGACGGCCCGATGGGAGAAGTATGGAGTGACGTGCATTTACTGCACGTCACTTCCATCTTCCTCAAATTCAATTTCATAGTACACGACAACCAACCAAAAACCATACCATTAACCATGCCATTAATTCCATACATTGAAACTTGCGACATATTGTTTGCCAATCGTGCCACCCAAAATCCATATTAACCATTTCCAAAAACCATACCATTAACCATGTATCAAATGCACATGATATAACTCAAATATAATTCTCATAGCCACTAACCATTTCTAGTTAGGATTAATACTAAATTATTTTTATTTCATTTTCACATAACCTCTTAACATAGCATAATACATTCCCTTTCCTCGGATGTTTTTTTCATAAGTCTCTTTCCATTTCTTTTGTTTTATGTTGTTACTAACATATGTCTTGTGCATGTGTAGCTAGTTAATACTCATGGTGATATCATCAAATGTAACAACTGTAATATATGCCACTCATAACATATAATTTGAGCTTAGAATAAAGGAACATCACATAAAATACATTATCCACCTGCCATTATGTCAAAAACAATACCAAGACTGCATCATCAACCATATAAGACCTTGTAAGAAGTGTTAGCGTCGGAAGTCACTCCTGGATTGCTTGTAGGAGCATAGCCCGACACCCATCAATTTTATGTCACGATAATTTTTAATAGATGATCAGATGGATAGAGACTCGGGGGAATATCGTTCTAACTCAGGGACTGGGTCTAACATGCAGGGAACAAAGGAGGTCTTGATCTAACTTCAGCTAGTGAGTTGATCAAAGGGTGAATAGGTGGAAGAATTGATAAGAAGGGTGAAAAAATGTCTTTAGGCAACGGGCTTACAACAGTTTGCAGAAGAAAGACTCTGAATGCAAGATCCTCTTGGTTCAGGGTCTTAAGAAACTGAAAGGGGACTTGACTAGATCTGCCAATTCCAAGTCACTCAACACTGGGAAAATCACGGGAACTGATTAGAAATGACGTAACTGCTACAGTGATCCAACCTTCATCATCCTATAACAGCTACAACTCGACTGGATCCTCCAATTTCGAGCTGTTCTAATGCAGAGTAAACAGAGACGTGAAAGAAATTGGCATTCATAAGACAAGAAGTCTCAAAAGTTCATACATAACCAGAATATCAGTGCTTCATTAAAATTTTACAACCGGGAGCTCCGCTCAACCATCGATGCTTACAAAATACAAAGACTGAGTTTATATACTCAGGAAAATTCTCCCCATAGAGGTGTGCCTCAGTCACCCAAGGCTGGGTGTATCTTCAGTCAAACTCGTACTTATATCTTTCTTTAAGTGCTATCTTAACTACGCATGGCTCCTATAAGGAGGGTAGCTGAACCATTAAGTGCTGGGCTATCGTGTGCAGAATTTTTTGTCGAGTTGAGGACTTCGGCATGGCATCTTTGAGAAAATCGACACACAGGACTTCTGCGGGCAGATGGTTTGCTAGATCCTCCATCCCCTGCAATTAATGAGTGAGGCGAGGCTTCAACCACCCTCTCTCTTATTTATTCACTCCGAGCAGGTACTAGGATTGAGATCAAGTTGAACTGGCACATGGAGAACATAGTGATCCCTTCTGCAGCTAAACCCAGTGCTTCAGCCCTTTGCACAGTTCTTTATATCACCCCCAAGTGACCACGGGCTGTGACCCTGTGCCTATCTTCAAAGGTGCTTTTAGCATTTCGCATTTCGTGGATGGGAGGAGGCTTCTCCTCATGCTTCCAAGTTATGACGGACGAAATGACAACATGGCTTGATCATGCACTACACTTCCCCTTGGATAGACGACTGAGATCTTCTCGGTAATACTGTGGGCCCGAGTCCTGGATGCTTTCGGCGTTCGTGAATGTGAAAGGGCTAACCTTTGCTGATTAAAATTGTGATGAGAGAAACGCCGAGGTGGCTTAATCTGGTGCCACATGTCCCTCTGAGATCTGACGGTCTTGAACTCACTCGACACCGCTGTGGGCCTGGGTCTAGGACTCTCTGGACATCTCGTGCATTGGAACAAAATGAAGTCGCTTTTTGCACCTTGGAGTGACGATGGGCGAAACAATGAGATGGCTAGCTCTTGCGACACGCGTCACTGGATCGAATGACCCATATTCAGCCTCCAAACATAGGAGTCTTCTTTGATGCTATATGTTGGTTAATTTGGAAACTCCGAGATCTTGATAACCATTGATCTGCTTCGTGGATGGATCTCGACTGCTGATGGAAAAACTTCGCCCTCTCGCTTGACTTGCTGATTAAAATCGAAATCCTTCCGCTGCTGTGTTCGGGCGCATCTCGTGTAACTTTCAGACCCAAATTCTTTCGAGCCCAAGACAAGAATTATTGCTAACATCAGGCTCCATGGGGGATAGATTCGTCCCTACGATGCTCTAAGAACTCCTGCTACAACTTCAGTGCCTCGCTATTGGGCTATGGAGTCACTTATTAGGCCGAAAACACGCAAAAAGAAACTAAACAAAGAACTAAAAGACAATATTTACAAACAAGGGAGCCATTTGAGGCTCAAATAAAACATTTTTTTAGAAAATGCCCATTCACTGGGCTGTTGAAAACCTCTTCATTCTCCAGATCCTGCAACCCATATGTGTTGTTGGAGAAAATCTCAGAGATTTTAAAGGGGCTGATCCAAAGGGCATCGAACTTATTGTTCTTTCCTTTATCCTGTCTGGGTGCATCCCACTTAAACACCAAATACCCAATCTCGAACTCCTTTTTTCTGACCTTCCTGTCAAAAGCCCGTTTGATCTTCTGTTGATGACTGTAAGCTGCGTCCCTCACTTGTTCTCTGATTTGTTGCACTTCCACTATCTGATGAATTCTTATGATCATATGATCTGGTTCTCCCTCGTAGTCTTGAAAGAACTTTTCCACAGGTAAGGTGAGTTGGGTAGGGAAAACCGCCTCTGCTCCGTAGACTAGTTGAAACGATGAAATGCCCAGAGACTTCTTCATTGTGACACGATTGGCCCACAGAGAAAATTTCAACTTTGAATCCCAGGCTCTTTTGTTATCCTCCAAAAATCTTTTGATGATCTTTATCAGGCTTTTATTAGAGGATTCCGCTAAACCATTGCCCTGGGGATAGTAGGGGGTGGAGTGAATTAGCGAGATCTGGAACTGCTCACAGAACTTAATTAGAGGTTCAGATTTGAAAGAAGCAGCATTATTGGTGACGATCTTGCTGGGACAGCCAAATCAGACTATGATATCCTCCAGGAAGCTGATAATTACTTTGTGTGATGCGCTTCTGGTGGGGACAACTTCTATCCACTTGGTGAAATAATCTGTTGCAGTCAGGATCCATCTGTTCTGACCATTTGAGGCAGGATGAATCTCCCCAATAAAGTCCAATCCCCACAACTGAAAGGGTGCTGAAAACACTACAGGATTTAATGGAAGAGATTTGAGCTACTGCGTTCCTGAGAAATTTTGGCATTTGATGCAAGCCCTGATTTCTCTGCAGACATCAGGGAATAAAGTGGGCCAGTAATACCCAGCTCGAAGGATCTTATGGGATGTGGTCTTCCAGAAATGATGGCCCCCACAAAGGCCACTGTGGAAATCAAATATAACCTGTTGGGATTCTTGTGGGTCCAAGCACCTTAAAAATACCCCTAAAGGGTCTTTCCAGTACAAGGTTTGGTCAATGAGGCAATATCTGACCGCCTTGAGCTTTAGAGCTCTTGCCTTGATTTTTTCCATTCCATCAGGAGGCCTCAATTCTTGCAGAAAATACAAGATGTCCTTGTACTAGGCGCATGCTGCCAGTGATAAGGCACCCTGGAATCACTTGTTGGATGACTCAGCTTGCTCATTGATGAAGTTAATTCCTAAATCTTTGCAATTGGATTCAGCTAATAACCTGGCTAAGCCCTACCCCTTTATCAACTTGGTGGGCTTGATTTCCAGGTCAAAATCTAGGATCTTGGCAATCCACTTACCTCTCCTTCCATCCATGTAGGGCTGTATAAGAATGTCCTTCACAGAGTCCGAAGGAACATATGCAGTGATTTTTGAATGAAAGACATATACTCTGAAAGCTTTGAGGGATTTCACCAAGGCATAAGCCTGCTTTTCCATGATCTCATACCGGAGTTCTGCATCTCTCAATCACTTGTTGTATAA
Organism: Picea engelmannii; assembly: GCA_009831015.1. Classification (NCBI taxonomy): domain Eukaryota; kingdom Viridiplantae; phylum Streptophyta; class Pinopsida; order Pinales; family Pinaceae; genus Picea; species Picea engelmannii. The sequence continues at coordinate 27,878 of ML850608.1, forward strand.
GGCAATAGGTTTCTCTCGCCCTTGATCATTTTTCTGCAGCAAGACCGCTGCTATTGTATCACAAGAAGCAAAGGAAAAAATCAGGAAATCTTTGGAATACTCAGGACTGATCAGTATAGGTGCCTTAGTCAATGCCCTTTTTATTTGGACAAATATTCCCTGGGTTCAGCGGTCCATTTCACTTCATTTCCCTTCCTGAGCATGGCTGTGATGTGCTTCACCAACTCAGCAAAATTTGAGACAAATCTCCTTAGAAAATTAATCTTCCCCAAAAAGGCCTGAACCTCCTTCTTAGATCTGGGAAGTAACAGGGTCTGAAGTGCTTCTACCCTTCTCGGGTCAATCCTTACTCCCTCTATTGACACTATATGGCCTAATAGCTTCCCTTCCCTCATAGCGAACAAAGATTTCTTGGGGTTTAAAGATAGGCCAAACCTTCGACACTTTAGGAAAACCCCCTTCAAATGGCAGTAGTTCTCCTTGTCTGTCCTGGAGAAAATCGTGATATCATCTAGATAGATTACCATGAATTGGTCTTTCTCCCCGATGAAGGCTATGTCCATGGCTCGTTGAAATGTTGCTCCTACATTCATCAGTCCAAAATGTGCCCCAAAGAGTGGTGAAGGTCGTTTTTTCCCTATCCTCAGGCATGACTGATATCTGATTGTAACTAGAGAAAACATCAATCATGGATATTCTAGATGCACCAGTGATCTTCTGCAATATGTGCTCCATGTTGGGCAGGGGATAATTGTCTTTCCTTGAGCTCCTGTTCAGGTTCCTGAAATCGACACAGAGTCTGATTTCGCCGCTTTTCTTCCTTACTGGGACCAAATTGTCCACCCAATCGGAATATCTCAAGGGGACAATGATGTGAGCGTCTAGAAATTTCTTCACTTCTTTCTCCATGATAGGCAGGAACATGGGATTTATCAGTCTCAGCTTCTACTTGAATGGCTTAGCCTCTTCCTTCAGTGGGATCTTGTGTTCAATGACTGATGTGTCATAAGTCTTGAGGTCTTCGTAGGTCCATGCAAACACATCAACAAACTCTCTCAACAACTTGGTATATTCAACCCTCTGTTCCTTCGTTAAACTCCTTGACAACCTGACAAAATTAGGCTCTTCTGGTGTGCCAATGTTGCACTCAGTTGTGTCAGCATCATCACCTGAAACTCTACCTTTCACTGCCATGCCATTCCCATCGAACAATATCTCTAGTGGGACTAGTCCCCTCGGGATGTGATTGCCAGGCAACTGAATAATGTCATGCTTTGCTATTTTACTCAACAACTCACCCCCATCCAACCTTTCCTCAGAGGCAGAATCTTGATCGATATGCAGCTCTGAAAACTCTTCGATAGTCTCCAAGAAATTTTTGATCTCGAGATCATCCTCAATCACCTTCCAATGTTTGATGTTGTCAGGTATGAAGGGCTTGTATTTTACTTCTACATCATACCTCAGCTTGGGTGGCAAGGGTATTTTGAAAATTCTTGCTGATGTAGCCAAGGAATCTGCCGTTGTGTTCTCTTCTCTTGGGATGAAAGAAATGTTAAATGCTAAGAAGAAGCTGTCAATTAGGTCCCATACCTCATTTCTATAACTCCTGAGTCGAGGATGCTTGGCCTGATATGCGCTTCTGATCTGCTGGACTACCAATTCGGCATCTTCGAACACTACTACCTCTTGAATTCCCATTTCCCTGGCGGCTCTTAATCCTAGGATAAGAGCTTCATACTCTGCCACATTGTTGGTAGCTTCAAATTCCAGCTTGTATGACAGGGGTATGATCTCCTGCGCAGGTGATACAAAAACCACCCCAGCTCCAGCGCCTTCTCGGGAACAAGCTCCATCAAAGAACATTTTCTAAATTGGGGTGACGGGGGATGGAAATTCATGGGAAGCAGAGGGTTGATTTATGAGTTTTAGAGGAGGCTCGAGGGCATGGGTGAGCTGCAGTATATTGGAGCCTAAATCAGTGTCCAATGCAAAGATGGGATGATTGGTGGGGTTGGCTTCATCACTGATTATATAGGCCAGTTGGGCTTCTCTGTATAGTCTTCTATGCTCTCCTCCAAACACTGGGATAGTAGCATATGTGAGGTCCATTTGCAAGGTTCCCCCCAGTATTTTTATCCAAGACCTTGACAAAAACATACCGAACTTGGGGGGAACATCGGCCACTACAATATCCATGACCACACTTTTCATGGGCAGTTGAAACAGAGTCACAACCAGATCCTTAATAACTCCAAGACACTGAACTCTCTTGGAGTCTAAGGAATAGAGGTCATGATAGGCTCGGGTGACTTCTAGTCCTAGCTCTTCCATGACAATTTTGGGCATGAGGTTGTGAGAATTGCCTGAGTCCATCAAACAGTTGTGGAGCACTTTATCATGTATGTTTAGGGACGTGTATAAAGGAGGGGATGAATCATCTCTATCTTCTACCATGGGGCCTAGGACAACTACTGGCCTTTCATCTTGGAGGTTTATGGAGTCTGCAGGAAGGGATGAGGCTTCAAACTGCAAAAGATCAGAGAAACATTTTTTGAATTCTTCATGTTTAATCAGCTCGGTGAGGGGCACAGGGATCCTAATCTTTTGGATTTCATGCTCGAAATTAAAAGAAGATGTAGGCTTTGGAATTTCTCTTATTTCAGGAACATGATTGCGGATAATGGGAGAGAGGGGTTGAGCTTTTTTACCTCTGTGACTGTCTGCTACTTTATTAGCAGGCTTCTCCGCTCTAGTGGACTACTCAGGAATATCAGGTGCTGCTGTCTTTTTGTCGGACCTCAGGTTATACCTACCTTGACCGCCGCTAACCTTGTCTCCCTTGCTCAATTCATTTAGTTGACCATCCATGAGAGACTCCTCGTATGCTGATTGAGTGAGATGAGTAAAAGGAGGAGTATCTCCAAAGAAATGGATTTTAGGTTCAAGTTTGTCTATTTCCCCTTCTTCATCTTCGGCCACAATGTTTTTTTGAAAAGGGGCCTGAATTCTTTGGTCTTCTCTGTCTCTTCCTCTTTCCTTTTGAACATTCAGGGGAACAAAATTATTTGGTCTTTTGAAACCTCCTCCCTTTTCGGCGTTTTGGGGACCTTTGTATGCTTGCCTCCCTTCCACCTTCATTCTCTCCATCTCTGCAGACAAAGACTTCACCATCCGGGTCAGTTCATCCACTTGAGTGTGGGGCAACGATGGGAGAAAGTTGAGGCTTTAGAATTTCCCCTTCTTCTGTCTGCGTTAGCCTTGCTCCTCAGTATGTTAGCTGCTAATATGTTGGATTCTACTTCTATGGCCACATCTTGCATTTGAGCTAAGAAGGTGGCTCTTCTTTCCCTCAATAAAAGGCAGAAATCAAGGCCGAATGCACCAGCATAGGAAATTTGGGCAAAGGCTTCTGAGGGCTCTATCTCGATGGGGATATTATTATACATCTTATTGAATCTTTTGGAGAAGTCAGAGATAGACTGTCCTTCCATTTTCTTCAGAGACCCAAACTCTGTCATGTAATACATGAAATCCTTCCTATCTCCCCACTGTCTCAAGAAAACATTATCCAGGGCTTCAATTCCAACAATAGATCCAGGGGCCAATCCTCTAAACCATTTCCTCACCTTTCCATCTAGGCTCTGGACGAAGACTCTCATCTAGACATCTTCATTTTCGATGTTTAGGTTATCTGCATAACTGTAGAAAGAATCCAGGTGCTCTTTCGCAGTTACGTCCCCTTCCCCGGTGAACTTGGGCATGTATTTTAGGTAGTCTCCAGCAGGGAGAGGATTTATGGGATGGGGTAGGATTAAGGGGGCATATCTGGCAGTGACTATGGCGTCCATTCTATTTAGAGGGGGATTAGCACTAGCCATAGGAATATTAGGTGGAGGAGAACTAGGAGGAGAAGGGGTTTGCGAAGGGG
>ML850608.1:31908-42260 GCA_009831015.1 Picea engelmannii
TCTTTGGTCCATGATGGAAACCAAATTGATCAAATTGATTTCCTTCCATCCCTAGACCAATGGATAGACAAAGGTATTCAACAAGATGACTATATAGATCCTTGAAATGCACAACTCCAATCATCCACATACATGGGATGAAATCCATCCTTATATTCAACATAACACTCTTCATTGTTATATTGGACAAATCCTTTCTGTTAGCATCAAAAGTCACTCCTGGATTGCTTGCAGGAGCAGAGCCCGACACCCATCAGTTTAATGTCACGATTTGTTCATAAAGGGATGTTCAAATGGAGATAAAGGCTCGAGGAGATATCACTCTAACTCGGGGACTGGATCTGGTATGTAAAGAACAAAGGAGGTCTGGAATCCTAACTTCAGCCAGTGGGTTGATTAAAAGATGAGAAGGTGGAAGACTTAGTAAGAAAGGTGAACAAACAACTCTGGGCAACAGGCTTACAGCGGTTTGCAGGGGAAAAACTCTGAATGCAGGATCCTCCTGGTTCAGGGCTTCAAGAAACTGAAGAGAAGACTTGACTGGATCCTCCAATTCCAAGTCATTCAGCGTTAAGGAAATCACAGGAACCGATTAGAGACTCCGTAACCATTACAGTGATCCATTACAACATCATCCTATAACAACTACAACTCGACTGGATCCTCCAATTCCGAGCTGCTCTAAAACAGTATAACAAAGATGTAAAGAAATTGGCATTCATAAGGCAATAAGTCTTAGAAGTCTATAAATAACCAGAAAACAATGCTTCATTAAAGTTTTACAACCGGGAGCTCTGCTCAACCATCGATCCCTTACAAAAGACAAAGACTGAGTCTATATACTTAGAGAAAAATGCCTAACAGAGGCGTGCCCAGTAGCCCAAGGCTTGGTGTCCCTTCAGTCAAACTCATACTGATATTCTTTGTCGGACACCACCTTAACTGCGCATGGCTCCCGCAGGGGGAGTAGCTGAATCAGTAAATGCCAAGTTAGCATGCGCAGACCTCCTCTGGCTAGTCGAGGAATCGTCATGGATTTTTCTAAAAGACTGGGTACACAGGACCCTCTCAAGAGGACCGCTTACCAGACCCTCCATACCTTGCAATTAATGATTGAGGTGAGGCCTCAACCACCCTCTCGTTTCTTCATTCATTCCTGGCAGGTATCGAGATCCAGACCACGTCGAACTAGAGCCTGAAGAGCAAAGTGCCCCCCCTCGGAGATTTAGCTCAATGCTTCGGGGCTCGAGTAGCTGAATAAAAAATATAAGCACCCCTTCCCCAGGCCTTCTCCTTGATGACCAGGCACCAAAACCATGGGCCCGACTCTGGGTGCTATCGGGAATTCGAGGTTTGGGGTTTCGCGGTTCCCGCTGTCGAGAACTCCTCGCCTCTCCAATCCCCGATTTGCGATGCGCCCTTTTCTCCACACGCTGGCCCTCCTGGCTAGGATATTTGGTCCATACGACCATCCCTCATAAGACCACAGCCCTATACCTCCGTCGGGGTTTCGACACTTGTGACGTCGAAATGCGCATGTATCCAAGACTCGCGATTCCTCGAATCGTGACGCACCTTTGATCACGCTAGCCCTCCTAGCTTAGCCCTAGCCAAAGTGACCATCACTCCGTGACCACTTACCTTAACCCATCGGGGCTATGGGGTTTGTGATGCCTCAATGCATACACCCGCGGGATTCCCGATCATCCAAATCCCGACGCTCCGTTATGCTGATAGCTGGCCTCCACTGATCGAGGTTTTTAATACCACGATGCGCCTGTCCACGGGACTCGTGATCCTCCGAATCCCGACGCGCCCCTTCCTTCTCATCTCTAGCCCTTCCCAGCTATACCATGGTCTATATGACCACTTACCATATGACCACAACCATCTAGCTGTCCATCGAGGTTTCGGGTTTTACGACGTCAATGTGCACACACCCTTTTGACTTGCGATTCTCCGATGGGTCTCGGTCATTGACCTATCAACGGTCCCTTCACCTGTCGCTAAAATCTGCCACCTGTCCTCCTGACAGTCAGTGTGGCCCCACGCTCCTAGACCTTATCGGGAAATCGCATATCGTGATTTTTCAATGCATGAATCCTTTGCTCCCGGGATCTCCGATATCCCGATTCTTCCCAGGCGTCTGACACCTGTCCTCCACACTGACTCTCGTCGTGGATTTTTCCCGGTGCGCTGATTTGATTCTTTGGATACATCCCGGACATTGAAATCGGGGTGCTCGCTCGCTTGACCCGGGCCTGAAATGGATCTCTTTATGTGCTACGCTTGGGCACTTATCGCAATCCCACAGACCTATGTACCTTTGTGCCCAGATACCACAATTGTTACTAACACTTTCTAGGTGTACCTAGGATTCCAACCATTGATCCCAGTTGATGTAGCTCTAACCATTGTGTCAATATAGGAAGAGTCATCCCATGCTTAAAAAAAGGTAGGAAAGAAACCGAATTTGTTGAATGGATCCAACAAAGTTAACAAAAAATTCACAATATTATGTAGAAGGCCAACACTTAGTATAAATAGTGACATGATCAACATCGGGTTGCACAAAAGTTCCATGTTAGTGACAAGGTATGGTTGCACTTGTAGAAAAAGTGATTCATAGGTCCCCATAGGAGCTCAGGCCACATCAATTTTGGAAATACACCATCAACAAGGTCATGGGTGAGAATTAATTGAATCTTCCACCCTTCCTTGGATTAGACCTTGTATTTAATGTGGAGTTGCTTCAACCATAATTTCCACCTCTATTGGACACCTTGAAGGTGGTAGGGAACTTGGCTAATATAGAGGCCAAACCTTACTGTATTTACCAAGCTACAATGGACTAGACCACGGAAGACAAGTTGAAGAGCACCCTTCAATAGAACAAACAACTATGTTGGGTTGTCATAACATGGCAATGTCTTCATTAGGGAAAGTGGTTTACCAAGAACCAAATCTAGCATAAGTTCCCCCCCATGATATAGGATCTTGATACAATGGGCATTGGTCCTACTTAGGGGGGGAGGAATGATTTGGGTGGCCATATAGGGAAATATAATAAATTGTCATGATGCTGACATTTATTGGCTCATGATTTTATCACACATTTTTTGGTCCTTCCTATGAATTTTTCAAGGATCTTATGCCAAACACAAGGTATCCGAATCAATTTACTAATGTTAGTTCTAACAAGTTAAAAAATACCCAAAATGGATCACTTATTGAAAATTTATGATCCCATCAATGCTCCCCCTTTTTTCGGATAGCTTGTATTCGTCTAACTTAATGTTCCTGCTAAGCCCTAACTTCATGTTACAGTTAAGGTTCTTTCATTCTAAGGATTTTATTCTTAGGGATTTTTTGAAATCATTATAAAATGTAGTTTTGGCCTCTTGTTATGGGATTTTCCCTAATTAGTATCACCATTGTTGGCTTATTATCTCCTACTTGTCTTATGTGAGATCATATTCATGTTTTTTATTATGATTGGTTATTATGAGGTAGAGTTCGTCTCTACGTAAGGTGTTTGTTTCCAAGTCTTTAGGAGGTTGTTAGATTTAGTTGGATATGATATATTCTCTCCAACTAGTTGTCTCCTAGTTTGGTGTGTGGTTGAGATATTCTCTCAACTAATTGTTAGTTTGCTAATATAGTGCATGACTATCTTAATCCAAAGCTTGGAGTATTTAGGTGTAACATTATTTGATGTTAATAGAGAGCTTAACACAATTTTGGTGTGTGAAATAATGTCTACTCTTCCATTTCTCTACAACCATCACATCTGTTCTCAAAGATAATCTACCAACATTAATGTAGTTGCTATGTATTTCTATGTACATTGCAATATCTTTCACCATTATATTTATTAATATAATTTAATTTTCATTGTAATAATTTGCATTCAATACCATATCTGGTTTTCCCTCTACAATATTATGGTCTTTTATTTCATTCTTAATCCAATTTGGATGAATTTGAATGTAAGTATTTTCAATAACATATACTTGATTATTTTGAAGCTATTCTTGAAAAGTTTCTAAGTACCCGTTACTTGTCTAATTTTTTCTTTTGCATGTCAAAATGGATCGGTCAATTCTAATTATAATCTTTATCTGAATTAGGATTGGTACATAAAATTTATTAACCTATGGCTTTGTTTCTTGCATAGTAATTTATTCTTATGCAATATTTGTCCTAAGAATTTAAACGTGGTCAATTAGATTTCTTACTTTTTCATACCATGTGAATTCTTTTTTCTTGAGTACTCTAAGTTTTGTATTATGCACTTTCAGTGTATTCCTTAGCATTTCCCACTAAGTTTTTTTATAAATTATGTTCATTAGTATTGGTCTCTATTCATAAGTTTGGTGCATCATCAAATCATGAAATCGTGAAGTGTTTTCTAGATCAAACTTTCTTTAAGTGAGAATTACTAACGTACCTTATTATAAAATTTTGGCGAATGACATGGCATTGAACAAGCATGATCAACCAATTTTTATCATTGTTGAATGTTATGACCCAAGGGGAGCATATATAGGGATAAATGTATATGATATAACCCCAAGGGGGGAATATATGGGGATAAATGTACATATAATTTTAAATATATGTGTAATAGGGTCGACCTAATAGTAAAGGGGTGGCTTCATGTATATTGTGTGAATGGGTATAAATATAGATCATGCATTCATTATTGTGAGAGGTGAATTGTGATGTAATAAGGTATTTGGTTATTCAGAGGGGGTTCCCCTATTATTTAAGGAGTTATTGTGTAACTTATCTATCTTGGAGTTGTGGTCCACGCTCACATTATGTACTTTGTTATTTTATGATATCTTAAGCAACTGGTTCATTGCATTTAGTATCAGGGCACCGATCCTAGGATTTTGCTTCCTCAATACAATCATTTTGGAATTTTTTCTATAAAGGTTTATCGGAGCCACTTCAGAAGTCAAAACCTGGAGGATATTGAGAAGAATTAACATAGTACCTGTGGTATGAATTTGAGCTTCCGGGTCGTTGTACTTTCATAGATACACTCTGTGTAAGATAAGTTTTTTTACTAGTCATGTAACTAGTCTCAAACAGGTGTTCCGGGTAAAAAAATAATAACGTCTTCATAGAAGATCCAAATTATGCGAGACCAATTTGATTGGAACAAGTGAATTCCATAGTATTTCTTGTACACTTTTCAGAATCATATATCAAATATTTTGCGTGTGACACTTTGTACAAGTTAGCTCTCCTGGAAAGGCCAAAATTATGTAAGGTGTGGGGAAGTTACCATAACTTCCATTTGGCACATCCAATTTTGATCAGACCTATGACATATATGAGGACTACAAAAAGATATTTCATACTCAAAAGGGATGAAACTTCAAAGATACATCAAAAGGAAGGTTGGCTAGGAGAACAAACTCCAAATCAGGGTTTCCATGTTCACTTGAAACTATCATAACTTTTGATTGGAATGTCCGACTGAGCTGATTCAAAATCCATTGGAAAGAGGAAACCTATAAGATTATATGGGAACAAGGATTATAACTATTTTATATCATTATCATTAATATTGAGGTTGTAAGTTAAAGATTGGGTTATACCTTAGTTAAGAATCAATGGAAATAACTGAATTTAGAGGACACGAAGATAAAGATGAAATGAATCCTATGGAATGGTTGAGGCTAAATAAGGGAAATGATAATAATCCTTTAATACCAAGTATTTATATTTTTGGTGAAGATCGAAATTGGTGTATGAGTATGGATAAGGATACTATATGTTGCCTCACATGGGAAGAATTTCAAAAACTCTTCTCAAATAAATGGATCAAGGATACAAAAATGGAGGAAATGTATAGGATTCGATATGAATTAAAAGAAGCAAATGAAGAGATTAATAATAAGGGTGAGGATCTATATAAGATATTATTCCTTAATGAATCAATCATTAAGGAGGTTAGGAACTTAAATAAAAAAAATACTAGCAAAGGAAAGTAGGAAAAAGATGAATCAATAAAATATTTGAAAAAGAAAGATGAAGAGATATGTAGATTACAAAACCATAATAAAAAAATATTGGATGAGGTTAAGAGATTGAAATAAGAAAAGAAGAATTGTCAAAATCAAGAAGAAAGAAGGATCTTGGATGAAGAATCTACCAAAATAATTGAAGACTAAATTTTCAAGAAGGTTGAGGAATCCCTAAATACTTATGAGGTAAAATCAGAAATGCAATCCAAAATTGAAGGACATTAGAATTTGATAAATGGGGTAACATTACAACTTCAAAAGGATAACGATGAAAAGATTCAAGAAGGTCACCAAAAGATACTTGAATAATTTTAACTCCATATAGAGGATGTACATGCCAAATATGATGGTATTATCTCGAAGGATAGAAAAATCAAAGAGAAAGAAAGGAAGATAGAGGATTCCATTGTCTCAGAAAATAATTTAGATGAAATGCACATTCAGAGTGAAGAAAAACCATCAAAAGTGGAACCATATCAACACCCTCATTACCAGGAAACATTTGAAGGAAGAAAAAAGGTCAATATCAACATTATGAAGGAAGAAGATGGAATACTTGTTAATATTCATGGAACACTGCATCACAAAACCACTGTTCAACAAGATATTATCAGAGACCAATAACCACGACAAATTCCAGAAGCTACCACAAAATTACATGGAATCAAAGGAAAGAAAATTATGCAACAACTAGACATCAATGATTAAGATAAAAAATAATTGATTTTGGATGGATAGATAATCATTAATGGAATGAAGAAAGAAGGAACATAAGGAGATCATATTACTTGGTTTCATCACATGTAAAGCCTTTAATTGCAAATTTTTGAGGACAAAGCTTTTTGAAGGAGAGTACTATGTTATGACCCAAAGGGGGTATATATAGGGCTAAATGTATATGATATGACCCCAAGGGGGGGAATATATGGGGTTAAATGTACACATAATGTGTAAATATATGTGTAATAGGGTCGGCCTAATAGTAAAGGGCCTTCATGTATATTGTGAGAATGGATATAAATAGAGATCATGTATTCATTATTGTGATAGGTAAATTGTGATGTAATAAGGTATTTGGTTATTCAGAGGAGGTTCCCCTATTCTTTAAGGATTTATTATGTAACTTACCTATATTGGAGTTGTGCTCCATGCTCACATTCTATACTTTTGTTAATTTATAATATCTTAAGCAACAGGTTCATTACATTGATAGACTATGTTGGCCCTCGACCAAGTTTTGAGAGATCCTTGGTCAAGTTTGACCATTTTGGACTTCGACATCCTGTCAAAGGCGGAGTGCAAGACGAAGTAGAGATCGTGGGAGATAGGCCCCTTTTTGGGTCCTTTTTGGGATTTGGGAATATGTAACGGGTATGGGAATGTCAGCCCATGGGTTTACCCATGCTTAGGTCTATTTTGTAATATATAAATAGATGTCTAGGACATGTAAGGCAAAAAGGGGAAGATGCATCTATGTGATGTTGTGCTAAGTGAAAGTGTGGCTTGTAAATGATTTGTGCATACTGTGAGAGACTTGAAGAGCTAAGTGCAAGTGGTTGTAACAGACTATGAAGGGATTTGTGTTGTAATGCAAGGAAGGAGGATCTAGCGAGGTGTGCAGATCTCCTGTCCTATGTGGAGTAAGAATTTCGTGGTTCTGTGCATGTATCTGATTGAATAAGCTAATAAAGAAGAAGAGTTGGTGGATGTAGCCCCAGGGTGGGGGTGAACGACGTATATGCTGTGTTTCTCTGCTTTGTGCGATGTTTTGGTGTAATTATGTGTTATCTGCTAGGTGCTTGACATAGATAGATAGATAGATAGATAGATCTGTTTATATTTTGTGCTTATGATGAATCTAGATGCTAGATCTGACCTCTGTGAACTTTATTAGTGCTTGAATATGCTAGATCTAATCTAATTCATTATGCTAAGTGCTTAGATATATTAGATCTGGGTGAATGCTACGATGATCTGTTCTATCTATGGAGTAGATATTTGTTAAATATTGATGAAGGTTTACTGCTAAGTGCTCTATTAAATACTAGAATCACAGATCTGTGTCCCAACTAATGTTGCAGACATCTAACTCTTGCAACCACCCCTTCCTCTACCTCAGGTGAGACTTCATCTGCTTCATAGGTTTGGCCGAAAGGGATGATAGTTATGGTTTTGTTGGTGCGCTATTCTAGAGTTGAACCCTGGGTCTGCCCCTATGTCAACATACTATAAAGACACTTTAGGCTCATATTTGAGATGACTTTGTACATTCTTGACTCATTTGAATTTGTCCTATTTAATCTTAGTTTCCATATTTTCAAACTTGTTTGATAATGTATTGTTATCAATTTATAAAATATAATAAATAGATCAAGTCTTGGAAAATCTTCTATTCTTTTAGCCCTTTTCTTCAAATCTAGAAGCACTTCCTACTCTTGTGCTATAATATTGGGTATATTTTTAATGCTATGAATAAGATCAAGAATGAAATGAAAGAATGTGAATTGCATAGAGAATATAAATACAATATTGAAATCGAGTATCACAACAAAAACCAAATTATTTTATTAACGAATCAAATGGTGAAAACATTGCAATAAAAAATGGTCATAATGGTGGTAGCTTATTTTTGAGAAGATGTGAAAGATATGCTAATTCAAAAAAAAGTTTCATAACAAGAGGTTAAACTACATTTTATAATGATTCACACAAAACCTAATAAGTAATACCACTAAATGAAAGAACCTTAAACCTAGCATCATTAGGGATGAGTGGGAATTCTAAGTTGGATGAATATAAGTTGTTTGAAAAAAGGGAGCCTTTTAAAGATCATAAATTTTCGCTCGATACTCTGTTTTGTGTCTTCTTTATATTTTCAAAAAGAAAATTAGGACACCTAGTTAGATCCTTAGATCATTGTGTGTAACTATTGAAACAAAATGCATGGTATGGCCCAGAAAAATGAAGAAAAAAAACATGAATGAACATTGCCAATATCAATACCATTTTTAAGATGGACCTTGATGGCCACCTAGATCATTCGAGGATTTGTTATTCCATATTTTATCAATTTAAAATTGTATAAATGTTACATGGTATGTATCATATGAGGGAGATATGATCCAGGTGGACATTGGATACTTCCCACATATTCCACTAGCTCAACATACAGTTTCCATTTTGGCAGTTTTTCTACAGTTTTTCAAGTCCCAAACCTCTGGGGCCATTTTGAATCCCTAAACGACATTTGTTTGACGTGGAAATTCTCGATAGATGCCAACTAGCATGATTGTGTCATTCAAAATGTGTAATCATTGGCTATACTGTTTCAATGAGGTATCAAGTGCCCCAAACAAAGATCATATGCAAAAGTTACACCCTAGGGAAGTTGACATATTAACTACCCCCATTGGGGTCCACAAACCTTTTGGCATTTCATCTTTTTGGATTAGGGTTTTGTATGTTTAGGGTTTTCTCATTTATGTTAAAAATTCCTTGGGAGTCTCATTGTAATCATCTTCTTGTGAATGCTCGTAGTCGTCACATCTCTTCTCATAGATAAGCTACCACCATTCTAGCAAGTTCATTTCACTCTGTATTTTCTTTTATAGTCTCTACATATCTCAGTCTTTACTAGAAATTGAGTATTTCTATATATTTTTGTTTCTGTCTTATTTCTGTGTTCCATTTCGTTCTGTCATAAATCTATACCAGTGGTATCAGAGCGATATGATCTTTATCAATTTATCTATGCATGTACCTAATGAGGTTAAGGTATCATGCATTGGGACTCGAACTAGTCGAACCTTTGGAAGAAAATTCTCACCAACCCCGATGACCACTCGTGGTGGAGGAACATAGAGACGAGGGAGCAAGAGATCCTATCAAGTTGTTTCTCGTGGAAGTCCTCACGAAACATAGGAATGAGATGATGTATCAGTTTGCCTAAATCCTTCGACAACTACCAACAACAACAGAGGCATCACCATCAAGAAACCACTTTGGAGGCACCACCCCCTTCAAGGTACAAGTTAATTTTGATATTCCCACATTTGAAGGTCAGATAGATGTAGATGCTTTAGAAAAATGGTTAAATATACTAGAAGGTTATTTCTTTGTCCACAATTTTTCTAATAGGGAAAAATCACCTTTTTCACTCCTTAAGGTGGTCCCCCATGTCAAACATTGGTGGGAGCCTTAATGTGAGAAAAAATACACAAAGGATTTTGAAATATTTGGGTCCAATCCCACTTGGGACTCTTTTATGGATGCCATCAAGGAACAATATTACCCTATTGGAAACTACGATGA